>LPNX010877525.1:625475-689904 GCA_001517045.1 Pseudotsuga menziesii
TAACTCCAATAAACATGAATCTGAAGCTCCCAGGGTCAGAGACACCATGACGGAAGAAAGAGCTTCGGAGAGTGGTAGATCCACCTTGAAGGATGAAGACCACCATGGGTACAATAGATAACTCAAGATGAAGAAAATAATGCTATGAAAGAAGCTATGATCAAAGAATAATAGTTGATCATGTGGAATGATGTATATGATATGATGGAACAAGTGTACAAAGCAAGGTTCGTGATTCTCCCCAGAAAGAATAGACTATGACATAACATACTCTATTGAACAGTATATATCAAGCATAGAACCACCTGTACAGAATGAAGAGGGAAGATGATACTCCACTTCAGGGGGAGTGACTACAGAAAATTATATCTGAGTTCGACATGGTACGACATGATGGATAGCTTTGTGATGGATCGAGAATTTACCAAGAGTAAAGTGGGTTCCAACCTTCAAGGTTGAATGCAGAAGACTAGGATATGTTGATGACCTGAGAAGACAAACTCATAGAAGATGTTGTGATACTAGAATGATGTTTTGGATATAGTACTCAAACCGGAAAGCAATAATGTGGTATCTTCCAAATGGATTTGCAAGATAATATATGTTGCTGATAGAAGTAAGGTAAGAGTTGTGGCTAGAAGTTTCTATTAGTAAGAGAAAATTAATTCTGAAGAGACACTTACTCCAGGTAGCAAGGTACACTTCCTTCAAAACTATCATGGTAGTTTCTTCCATGATGAAGTAAAGACAAGCCTTCCTTAATGGTATGATTGAGGAAGAGTCTTACATCGAATAGTCACGAGGATTTGAACTTGAAGACATAAGGAATCAAGTATGCAAGTTGAAAAAGGCCTTCTATGGCTTGAAGCAAGCTCCCAAAGCTTGGTATGGAAGAATAGATAGTTTCCTGATGAGCATGGACTTTGCCAAGAGTAAAGTCGATCCTAACCTTTCCTACAAGGTTGTAGAAGATGTACCTGTCATTCTATTACTATATGTGGATGACTTATTCTTAACAGGGAATGAGAAACATATCATGGAAAGCAAGAAGAAACTAGTAGAAGAATTTGAGATGAAAGACCTTGGGTTAATGCATTATTTCCTAGGTCTGGAAGTATGGCAAAGTTTATAAGGAATCTTTCTCAACTAGGGAAAGTATGTGGTAGAGATATTGAAGAGATTCAATATGTTGGAATGCAAAGTCATGGCCACACCCATGGACTCCAACCTGAAGTTGTTAGCTGATGACTCATTAGAGTTAGTGGATGTGACTCACTATAGACAGATCATTGAGTCATTGATGTGCTTAACAAATACCAGACCAGACATTTTATTTGCTGTGAACACCTTAAGTCAATATCTTGTTCAACTAAGATGGGTTCACCTAGTAGCTGCAAAACATGTGATGAGATATCTGAAAGGGACAATAGACTTTGGTCTATACTATGATGGTAGACATGAGTATAGATTGTACGGCTACACAGATGCAGATTGGGCTGGAAGTATCTCAAACAGGAAAAGCACATCAGGTAGATGCTTTTGAGGTCTGCTATGAGTTCATGGTTTAGTAGGAAACGGTCCAGTGTTTCTCTTAGAACGGTTGAAGCAGAATACATAGCAGATTGCTCTACTAAGTTGTAAAGCCATATGGCTTCAGAAGCTGATATCAGGTCTCTTTGACCTGAATATGGACACTACAATGATTCTATGTGATAAACATAGTTGTGATGACAAAGAACCTTGTGTTCCGACGTAACACGTAGAAATCCGGTATTTCTACTTACAAGATAAGATGCAGATGATGATACTGTAGATGCAGATGATGGTGATTCAGTATTTCTATATTGAATATAGAGATGATGATGTTTCAGTATTCCCATACTGAAGATATAGATGATGATGATTTCAGTATTCCTATACTGAAGATATAGATGATATTTCAGTATTTACATACTGTAGATACATATGATGGTGATTCAGTATTTCTATACTGAAGATATAGATGATGATGCTTTCAGTATTCACATACTGGAGATACAGATGGTGATAGTTCAGTATTCACATACTAAAGATGTAGATGATGATGGTTTGGATGATGATGTACTGACGAAGCCTCTGCCTCGAGTAGAGTTCGAACACTTTCGAGACAAGCTTGGTGTGATTCAAAAAGATCTTCCCCGAAAGGGGGAGTAGTGATGTTGCAGTGGGATTGTATCATCCCTGGGCACTTTCCCTAAAGTGATCTGGAGACCTCGGTCTTCGAGAATGAAGAGGGATTGTATCATCCCGGGACATCTGTCCACAATAGATCCGATGACCTTGGTCCTCGAGAACGTGGTGGGATTGTATCATCCCTGGGCACTTGCCCTAAAGTGATCCGGAGACCTCGGTCTTCGAGAATGAAGAGGGATTCTATCATCCTGGGACATCTATCCATAATAGATCCGGTGACCTCGGTCCTCGAGAATGTGGTAGGATTGCATCATCCTTGGACATAGTCCTAAAGTGATAGGGAGTGATTATCCCGTAATTGTATCCAGTGGCTTCGGTCGTCGAGAATGTGGTAGGATTGCATCATCCTTGGACTCAAGTCCTAAAGTGATAGGGAGTGATTGTCCCGTAATTGTATCCGGTGACTTCGGTCGTCAAGAATGTGGCAGGATTGCATCATCCTTGGACTCAAGTCCTAAAGTGATAGGGAGTGATTATCCCGTAATTGTATCCGGTGACTTCGGTCGTCGAGAATGTGGTAGGATTGCGTCATCCTTGGACTCAAGTCCTAAAGTGATAGGGAATGATTATCCCATAATTGTATCCGGTGACTTTGGTCGTCGAGAATGTGGTAGGATTGCATCGTCCTTGGACTTAGTCCTAAATTGATAGGGACTGATTCTCCCGTAATCAATCCAGTAACTTCGATTGTCGAGAATGTGGTGGGATTGTATCATCCCTGGACTTTAAGTCCAAAAATGATCCAAATATTTTTTGTCTTTGAGTTGTGGATTGCAGGTTATTGCTGATGATGATGATGCCGTACTGATCGAAAGATCAGAGTATGATGATGATGACATATTGATCGAAAGATCAGAGTATGATGATGATGACGTACTGATCTAAAAGATTAGAGTATGATGATGGCGCGCTATGATTATGATGTTTCTGATCGAAAGATCAGAGTATGATGATGATGTTTCTGATCGAAAGATCAGAATGTGATGATGATTATGATCGAAAGATCAGAATATGATGATGATGATGTTGCTGCTGATCGAAAGGGCAAAGTGTTGATGATGATATTGCTAATCGAAAAGTCAAAATGCTGAAAATGTTGCTGATCGAAAGGACAAAATACTGAAGATGTTGTTGCTGATCGAAAAGTCAAAGTGCTGAAGATGTTGCTGATCGAAAGGTCAAAATGCTGAAGATGTTGTTGCTGATCGAACAGTCAAAGTGCTGAAGATTTCGTTCCTAATTGAAAGATCAAAATGCTGAAGATGTTGCGGATCAAAGATTGAAGATGTTGCCGATAATTGAAGATGAAGTCTACATGATGTTGAAAAGATTCCAATGATTTATAGATGTGTTACCCTACTGATGTTGATGATGTTCCCTATCTCTACTCTTGTTGTTGTTGATGTTGCTATAGAATACCCTTCTCGTTAAGGGGGAGTGTTGAAATATTGTAACTTCGAAGAATATTCTATATGTATCTTTTTGTGGTCCTCGATGGTCCTCCCGAGAGAACCACTTGTATTACATTGTACCCCAATGCTCCTAATCGGAAGATCTAATAAGAGTCATGAGGTAGTCCCCTCTAATTGTAAAGGTGGGTCATTAGCACCCCAGTGTGGTTACTTGAGCCTACATGTGTAACTCGATCCTACATGATTTAACTCGAGCCTACATGTCAAATGAGTTAACTTAAGTGAACGGATGAATATAAATAGAGGTGTAGTGCTCCTCATTAGAGACACACACTCTCACTTGTGTAGCGCATTAGTGGAGAAGAGAAGTAGATGGAGAAGGAGGAAGATCAGGCTTTGATCTACTTGCTGGTTTTATCTTTTATCTTTTTGGGGCATCTATATTGAGGAAGCTTTTGCTGGGTTTTTCCCAGGATAAATCTTTGTGTTCCTTTTGTATGGTTGTGCTTGTCTATATTTCAGTGATCTTGTTTATATGCTTTTGTTATGAAATAAAATACTAATGTCTTAGCTAAGCATATGGAAATTTAACAATAATATGATCTCAAATCTTCATCACTATGCAAAAAAGTAAATTGTCTGAGTGGACCTATTGAAAATTAATTTATTTAGGAGAAAACAAAGCCATGCAAAACTGGTGATATACTAGCTGAGAGTGATCTAATTGAAAGTAACTGGAGATTAACTCAGCATAACTTCTTACCAACTACAACCAACTAATGGAGGTTGCTGGTGGCACTCAGAGTGGCTCCTAAAATGTAGGGATTGGTCTCAAATGCCCATAAAATGATGGATGAACATGTAGTAAGTGGAATTTAACCTCTATATGTGTTCCCCACACTCTAGTGGATGGTACTGATGGACCCAATGGAATTGGTGGACCCAGTGTCACCATTGGACCCAATATCATGGTGGACCCAATGGTACCAGTGGCACCAATGGAGCCAATGGTACCAATGGCACAAGTGGAACAAATGGCACCGGTGGATTCAAATATCATATTGGTGGCACCAAGCTCAAGTAAATGACTCCTAAGTTAGGCAATATTATCTAGACTATAAATGGATAAGGGAAGATTATAAATCCTAACAATGGAATCTAATACTTTTCCACCAAAGTCTTGGGATGAAGCTATAAACTGTGCATCCTACATCTAGAACAGGGTGCCTGACAAGAAAATTTATGGAATTACTCCTTTTGGATCTTGGAGTGGGCACGATCCTGATGTGTCTCATTTCAGTATTTTTGGCTCAAGAGCATGGGCTAGAATTCCATTGGTAAAAAGGAGGGCTTTGGAACCCCAAATTCAAGAGTGCCTATTTTTTGGGTATACTGAAGATTCCAAAGGGTATAATCTTATCAACATGATCACTAAAAAATCCTTCATTTAAAGGAGTGTTTAGTTTGAAGAAGAGTCTATGCTACCCTCAGAAATTGTAGAGTCTTCCTCACCTCCTCCACCTTTGGTTGTAAGTGAAGAAAATAATGGAATTTCTTATTATGATATGTATGATAATGATGATTTAATTGCATATCCAAACATCCCCACAAGTCCAAAATGGGAACAAAATATCATTCAAGCAGCTAGGGAATTAGATGGGAATCCTAGTGATTATAGGAGGACTAGATCTCAATTCGAGAGTGCCCTTTCTGTCAAGCACCCTTTATTTGTTGATAAGTGTTTTCCAATGATTGCATCTGACCCACATACATATGAATAATCATATGAAGACCCAATATGGAAAACAACTATGAAGGAGGGTTCCATTTTCTCCAGAGGAATGACACATGGGAACTAGTCATTCTCCCCTAGGGAGAAAGCTAGTCAAGACTAAGTGGGTTTTCAAAACTAAATTTTCTGCTGATGGTTATATTATGAAGTAAAAGGAAATTTTAGTGGCCAAGGGATTCTCCAAAGTCCAATTTATTGACTACAACGATGCCTTTAGACCAGTTGCAAAGATGGACTCCATAAGACTAGGTGTGTCCATTGCAGCTTCCAATACATCACATGGCTGTGAAGAGTTCCTTTGTACATGGTGATATGAAAGAATAAATATAAATGCAGAATATAGAATGTTTTGTGACTAATCCATCTCTTGTGTGCAGGTTGAAGAAATCACTTTATGGGCTAAAACAAGCTCCCAAAGCTTGGTATGCTAAGATTGATGAATTGTTTCTATCACTGAACTATTGTAGATGAAAGTTTGATCCAAATGTCTATTTGAAGATAATTCATGGTCATTTAATAATTATTTTATTGTAGGAGGATGACCTTCTGATCACAGGAATTTCTAAGAAATAAATTGCCTCTTTGAAAAATGCAATGAAGCTTGCCTTCTCTATGACTGATTTGGGAATGCTAAGCCAAATTTTGGGGTTTGAATTTTCTCAATCGGGTCTTGGAATCAAGGTACATCAATCCAAGTATGATTCAAATCTTCTGAAGAAGTTCAAAATGAAGGATTGCAAGCCAAGTAGGATTCCTTTCCTTTCAGGAGTTAAGCTTGAAGAAGCGTAGTCAACTCCATTGGAAAACAACACCCTGTATAGGAAACTGGTTGGTTGTCTTCTTTATTTGACTCATACTCGACCTGATATTTCTTATGCAATGAGTGTGGCTTCTAGATAACATGGATCATCCTCATGAAATCCAATGGATGGAAGCAAATAGAATCCTAAAATTTGTACAATTAACCAAAACTCATGGGATTCACTATGTTGCACAATCTAGCCTAGAGTTAGTTGGTTTTACTGACTCTGATTAGGAAGGTGATAACACTGATAGAAAATAAACTTTTGTATATGTGTTTATGCTTGTAGACGGAGAAATTAGCTGTTCAAGTACGAAGAAAAGTGTAATTGCGCTTTCATCTACATAGGAAGAATACAAAGGAGCTGTGAATGCAAATACTCAATGTTTGTGGTTGCAAGGAATACATGGAGAGTTTGGGATCGAGTCAGAGACTTTTGCAATCATCTATTGTGACAAACAGAGTACCATTCGCATATCAACTGATCCAGTACTGAGGCACCGAACCAAACACATTAAGATCCATATGTACTACATCAGAGGACATGTGCATGATGGTGTCATTGCTCTGCTCCATTGTGCATCATCTAAGCAAGTTGCATACATCTTCACCAAGGTGTTTTCTGAGAATAATTTCAGCAATATCAAATCACTACTGGGGATAGCTGATCATATGGTGAATACTTATTGAAGACAACATTTCTTACAATTTTGTTCGTGTCCATGTTTAAAGAAATGATTTCCCCTTTGTGGTTTAGCCTCTTTCCTTGTTTTGTATGGACAAGCAGTATGTAAAGGGTGACTAAGCCTTGTTGATAGGCCCTATATTTTTTATATTTTTCTGATATTGTACATCAATTCAGGATTAATAAGGGGTGTTGGAATAATCAAAACCCATTCCAATACTTAGGATAAAATAATTAATCTTTTTTATTAATTTCCTAGGTCCTACACTACCTAGTTTGCATCCACTCCCTCTTGGAGTTATTTGGAAATATTCTGGATAAGATACTACCAAATAACATACTACCTAGTTTAGTAAGTGCACATTCCTTCCTTATCCAGAGTTTCCAGCTTTTCTGCAGTTTTAAGGAAAAAGCTAAAGCTAGTTTTAAGGTAGACTACCTTGTTTTTTGCAGCAACTCACCTTCCTTCTTTTCCTCATCTAAAAGCATGATAAATTTCACTTTTCTTCACTTATAAGTTGTACCTACTCATTCAGCAAGTTCATGAGCATCTTGACTGGTTTGGAAAGTGCTTATGCACCTATGGGGGATTTTGACTATTTTAGTAAGCCTGCTTTTATACTGATTCGAATAACATATTTATTATTTTGAATCCTTGGAGTATACACATTATGAGAATCCTATATCTATTTAATTATGGATGATGTAAATTAATATCAACACCAATTTGTGTTATTCAACATATTTAGTCTCCTTTTGAGTGTTTCTTGCATACTTTTCAAGCAATTTTGTGAGTTCAGTTGATCTAAGATTGGGATTAATTTCCACATTAGCTATTTGATTCTCTTAGTGGCTCCATTGTTAAAATGAATTATTATGTTGTACACGTTCTAATGGACAACATGAAGGGAATTGTGACAGGGATTGAATATGATTCAATGGAGAAAGATTGAAAGACGGTTCCTCTCTACGCACGATGGATCCATCATTGTAGAGATTAATGAATATTTCCAAGTATTCCACTAATGAAACTGAAATTGAAGACCCACTGTCACTCATGATTATTTCCTCTCCTTCTCTTGAAATGGTTTTCTTCGTTTCCTGCTTATAGGCTTTGGAATGGAAATCCACAGGGCAAGCAAGTTTGTTTATGTAGCATTAGCAATGGAGCCAGGTTCATAACTAGTGATTGCCTTCCATTGATCGCAAAATTCATATCCTTTTCACAATGATTTGATCAGACTATTGCCATCGTCAAACTTTGTTTTCTCAAGTTAAGCTACACCAATATCACGACTACTTCATAAATAAATACATCGTATGAAGGGTTTTACAAGTTGTTGTTGTAACAATTTTATGTAAATAGTGTGAACACATAGAAGGATTTATTATAATTTCATATTTATGTGGATTAATATATGCTAAGTGATAATTAAATGTTAAATTAAAACATATATTTTATATTTAATGAATGTCTATTATTATAATGTTAAGATGCTAAGTATACTTAATCTATTATTATAATGTTAAGATGCTAAGTATACTTAATTTTTAGAAACATATTATATTGTTAAGTCATTAACTGGTTTGGTTGTTAGTAAAGTCAACATTTGCAATATCTATGTGTATTGGTATTTATTAATAATAATAATATGTTACAAAGCATCCGAGCATTTGATCGGTCCAAATGGAAAACAATTTGAATGATGACCTTGCACGCCAATACAAATGCCTCCCCTGGCCAAAAGGAAATGTCCTCTAGGTAAGCATGGGCATGAAACTAAATTAATAATGAGAAGTTCACATAAAAATCAAGAACGTCGTACTTTGAAAATGAGTAAACCAATAAATAAGATAAATGGTTTAGGAATATAATTGTAATTCATTGTTTAAGAATATAAAAACATATTTATTAATTGGTAATTATTGAGAGATAATAATAATTATTTGTGATGATGGAGTAAGATATAATTTTTTTTATTAATTTAGATTTTTTATTAAGATATGAAAAATTATATTAATAATTTAAAATAAATAATAAATAATAAAAATAGATAACTAACTCTTACACAAATAAAATTATCAAAGTTCATTATAACCGAACATTTTCATATGCATAAAACATTAAATGATATTGTTGAAAGTAAGAGACCTGTTATGATCATTTGAGGAAGGGTTCCTACTAGCGGTTGTAGGAATTGGATCATTGTATTAGATTTTTCCTTTTGATAACAAGGAAACAACATAGCAATGAAAATCGTTGTCCTTGACTTGATATAGTAGTGCTTTTTTAATCATAGGTTAGTGGCATCATATCAATTGAAAATGTTGGATCCCATTTGAGGGTGCCTATTTTTAATAGCGTTGCATCTGTAACAAGGACATGCCATTGAGAATTTTATTACCTTTTGAATGATTCAATTCTATGTAGTTGGAAGACGTTGGATTAGCTTTGTATATGAAACTTTACAATTGGAAAACCAATCATTCATAATTTTTTAATTTTAAAGGTTAGGAACAAGCTATTTCCAATTGCAAAATCAACTCTAGATGCTCTTGCAACAACAAGTAACGATGTTAAGGACATTGCTACCTCGTGGGTCTTATTTATAAACAACACACTAACTTGTTATATATGACCTTAAACAATGATAGTTGTCGCTTAAAAAAATATTTTTGTGAACTATCTAGAGTGCTTCCAAATATTATATGAGACCTTAAAAGGATTTTTAGTTTAAAACTTACCCCATCCTCGGTGCATTTTAAATAACTTTAAGCATCACCATTGGTCCCTGTTTTTAGGGAAAATGCACATCTTGCAGACAAGAGATGTTCCTCTAGTCTGAATGGTTCATTTCTAGAACAAATGAGTAACATGGAATGTCACACTCTCCCTAGATATGTTTAAACACTTGAATGGGCTGCCATGCTTCTTCTATTAACAGATGTCTTCGCTATCCTTGAATATTTTTCCTCTGTTTACCTGCAACAATAGAAGACAACAATAGAAAGTGATAGCATACAAGATATAAAAATTGGATCTATGCTTGTGACCAAGGATTCAAGAAATACATACACATGATACAACATATATGGGAAATATAAAACATTCTTTAATAACAATAATTGGAAATACTACAACCTTGGTGCCTTGGTGTTGAGAGTCCCATCCAATAGCCCTTTTGCCTCTAGCTTCACCTTGCATCTAAAGACTCCAGAATTATTTTGACAGAGTGTGGGTATGCAACACAATTCTTCCTCTCCCCTCCCATGGGGGACGAGCCAGTATTTAAAGGCATGGGAGGATAGGAATGGTTGAGGATCTCATGGGTGAGGTGGAGATAAGATCCAAGAATGAAGGATATCAAGATCCAATTGGTCCTAAGCCATAGGGATAAGACTCCACAAAGGAAAGCTTCGAGAAGCCTCTCGAAGCTTCTCTTTTTGCCTTGAAAACTCGAGCACCACTCCTTTAATGAAGCAAAAAGGCGGTGTTAAGGGGGAAACACTTCTTGTAGTAAGGATAGAGGTGGTGGCACAACTCTTTTCTCATGTATCAGGAGCGTTGTTGACTTAGGTAACTCTTTTTGTCAATGGAAGAGGAGTGTACTAGCTCAAAACAAGGAAAACTTGCAAGGGGATAATTTCTTCTATCATTTCACTAGGGCAAACTTTGAGGGATTGGAGCAGAAAAGGGAATACCTATCTCATAACACAATGGTGATGAGATTTCGGTGCAATAGTCCCTTTTATATTTAATTCACACCTTTAACAACGTGTCTTGTGATTAGAAACACCCATTGGTGGTTGACAATATATCCTAACTTGGTTTGGCCATTACTTTATAAAATGTATCAGGGCATTGTCATAAGTGCACCTATTCATTTCATTAACACCCACCAACTTAATATTTAACAATTGTCCCGCCATTACTGATGTGCTTAATAATAGTCAATTTCACTATTACAATGTTCTTGAGTATTAATCATGCACCAATAAAACAAATATGTTTGAAAAAGATTAGCGCAATGTACAATATTATATTCATCCTATATAATAGATATCAACATTACCAATGCATTTTAACTGGCGCTTTGGTATATACATACAATGCCTTGTTAAAGGAGAATTTAAGTTTTAAAACTTTCTTGGTACATGATGTAAATAAGATAGGTGTCTTATGGTGCATTTAGAAAAGTTAAGAAATTTCACTATTGATGCATCTTTAACAATCAACACATCATTGGTACTCAGTTATATAACTCAAGAAGAAAAATCACATTTCCTTGGTATTCAATTTGAATCAAAGGTAACCAGAGAGGTTCCAAATTCAATGTTTTTCACAGAACCAGGTTGAAACCTAAAAACATAATCAACAATCACCTTCAAAAATAGATATTACAACAGACTGATAAAGATGCTGAAAAGACTCCAAAACTCTCCTATCATGAGAAAAACAACTAACAGATAAAGAAAGCTAAATAATCTAACTCTCCTCTCAAATATCGACAACAAATCCCATGTGATAACATAAAGAGCCCTGGATGAGTATTGGAGGAAGGATCAGGGCGTTTGAAAGTTCATATACGCCCTATGGGGACTATGTAAAAAAATTGCTTAATAATAAAGACATATCTTAAAGGCTACAAAAAGTAAGCTAGTAATACACTAATATTTAAAAGAGCTCAATGGTACCTACCCCAATCAAAGATCCTTTGAAATATTCTTTGAAGGATAGGCATCCATCCTTTAACATAAGAGCCTCCTTCGATAATCCGTCAGCACTCTTATTATGCTCACGGTAGACATGCTGGAAAGATAAAGAGAGGAAGGAATTTTTAATGCTAGCAATATGAGTACACTAGTGCTCTAGATTGAGAACAAATAGTCTAGCTTTGGAGTTTGCCCAGTTGATGACCACCTGGGAGTCACCATAGGTATGAAGAGATGGAAAACCCAAGGTTTCTGGTAGAGTCAAAAGAGCCCAAAGTGTCAGTAGTTCAACTCTTGTGTTCATGCTTTCCCCACATCCCATCTTGAATTGAAAAGAGTGGAATATGCTGATAGAGAGTACTTCCCCTGCTCCACTAGATAGGTCTTTCGTTGCACCGTCAAAAACACCTGAAGGATAGAAAACATAGGGCACCGACCCAATGTTCCTTTGGGGATGAAAAAAATCTGACATAGGGTAATTTTTTAGTTGCTTCAATATGACATGACAAACGAAGTCGAAACCCAGAAGAAAGTCATCAAATATGATGCGGTTTCGGGCCAACCATATGTTCCAAGTCAAAAATATAGGCAGGTGGAGGTATTTTGAAAGAAAACCATTCATATTTTCAACAAAAGAAAAATGTTCCAAATGAAAAATAAGACATGTCATGCAAGTAAGTTGATCCCTTACTCATGTAGTGTAAGGTCATGAAACAAATATATGATCAATATATTCAGGTCCACGTTTACATAAACCACACCTGTTTGGCCCCAACCAACCTTTTTTAAGCAGGTTATCCTAGGTGCTAATGTGGTCTTCAATGCTAATCTAGATAAAGCATTTTATCTTGGTCAGAAGGTTCAATGAGCTAGATAAGCTCATAGGACAACTTAGCAGAGAACTCGCTATTTTCTGAGTTATGCATCCACAACATCTTGTCCTGATCATTTGAAATTCTAATACCTCCGTGACTAATCCTAGCAATATAATGATTCCATTCCAACTTCCACCTACTTGTCAAATCCAAATCCTCTGCAAAGAGCCAATAAGAATTTGTAATAGAATCACCACCCAATAATTACGGGCATGACTAAGAAAAGAAATACCATAATCCTGTAAGTATTCCCTCAAATATTCTGATAATATTAAAGGAGAATTTAGGCCCACTATGAGATCAATCCCCAATTTAATATTGTTGCCATCACCCACCCTCCATTTGAGTCTGTAAATCATCCAAACAAGTATGTGGATGAAGCCATTCAAGATGTGGTAAGTTCACTGCACAGAGAAAATGTGACCACAAACCCAATAGTCTAGGGAAATACCTTTAAGATATTTGACATTGATGATCCTGTTCCATAATCCATTACTGTTGAGAACAGTCCACATGCTTTTGAGCACGAGGGATACACTAAACCACTCAAGGGTTTTGATATTCCATCCCCCAAAATCGTAGAGTCTCAAAATGGTGCGCCAGTCCACCAGATGAATACGTTGCTTTGTGTTATTGTTGCCCCAGAGAAAAGAGAAAATACAACATCTGAGACTATTAAGTATGGATTTTGGTATTCTAGAGCCAACCGATAAACATGGATACCTATCAACACTGATCTGATGAGAATAAGTCTGCCACCAAGAGACAAGAAACGATAGGCCCAATTTCCAATCTTCTTTTCAAAATATTTGACGATCCATCTCAAGCCCTACGACCCATATATTGACGGTTTTAAGGTATAGCCTAGATATCTGAAACTGTTTTCAATGGTTAACATGCTAAAAGGAAAGATATCCCTGATAGATCTTCTGGTCGCGTCATCATTTTTATGAGTGAGGAAAGATGACTTTACTTCACTGATGCTCATACCCATAGCATAGGAGAAAAGATCAAGGTTTTACTTGAAAACTTTCCATTCCTCCAGAGTGGATTCTCCAAAAACAATCATGTCATCAACAAAGTGGAGTTAGTCAAATCAAGAGTGGGAGAGAAACAAATACCCTAAATAATTCCCTGATGCTTAGAGTTATGAACAAGAAGACCGAGACCTTCAATAACTAGGAGAAAGAGAAGGGGTGAGAGCGGGAAACCCTTCCTGATACCCCTAGAAGCTTTATTTAAACTCAAGGGTGAACCATTAACAATAACAACGTAGTTGACAGCAGATAGACAACACATAATCCAATTTATCGAGTCTAAAGGTAGGCCCACCTGAATAAGTACAAGTCAAAGGAAAGTCCAGTTAACACGATCAAAGGCTATGACCAGGTCTAATTTTAAAACTAGAGCTTCCAGCCCTTTGGTCTTGATTGAGTGCAAAATTTCCTATGTAATTCCCACAGGTTACAGTATATGACGACCTTTCAAAAACCCGAACTTTTATGGGGAAATAACTTTGTCATAAATAAGCTTGATCTGAATTGAGATGACTTTTGAAATCAACTTATAGGAAATATTGCAAAGAGATATTGGCCTTTAATCCGCAAAGGTATGATGATTTTCACATTTAGGAATAAGAGTCAAGTAGGTAGAGTTCAAGGCACTAATTATTCTTTCTTCGATTCTTGACTGTTCCATGGCTTTGAGGAGATCCTCCTTAACGAGATCCGGGACAAAAAGGAAGAATTTGACAGGCCAGACATCCGGTCCAAGGCTTTTGTCTTTTTTAAAACCGATCAAATCCACTTCCAATTCCTTTTGGGTGACCTCTGAGCAAAGGTTTGAATAATCTGTTTCCGAAATGAAAGAGGGAAAAAGTCAAATAACCTCTAATTGATCAGTGATGGGGGATCTACCTTCTTCCTGCAAAAGAGTGGAAAATTAACTTTTTCCCAAAGAGTGAAGTTGTGAGTTGTCAGAGATAAAAGAACTTGCCTCATTTTGAAAAGACCAAATAGAACTGAAAATTCTCCTTATCGAAGCAAAGCTGTGAAAAAACTTGGTGTTTGCATATCCATGTTAATTCCAGTTGATTCTACTTTTTAGCTTCCAATGGAGGACTTCCTCGGTTAAGATAGTCTCCTTACGAATTTTCAAGGAGATAATTCTAAGAGCTTCGTCATCAAAGAAAATTCCTGAGGGATAGGAAGAGAAGAGAGAAAGGATCTCTTTATCAATGTCAGTCAAGAGTTTACGGTTTTTAGAGAGATACTCTTTTCCAGAATATTTGACAACAGTTCAGAGGTGTTTCAACTTCAAAAATAGAAGGGACATTGCATTACATTCCACAGGATGGGTGTCAACATTCCAAGATGATATGACTAGATCAAAGAAACCCTCCTCTTTTAACCAGGCCCTATTGAACTTAAAGGGATAGGGGAAACTGAAGGAGATATCCTCACACTCGAAGCATACCAGAAAGTGGTTGGAGATTTCAAAAGGGTGAGCCCAAGCACGATAACGCAGTAAGTGAGGTAAAGTGAATCAGAAATGAGAAATATGTCAAGTATTTTGCTGATACCCTCAGCACCACTGTGTCCATTTCTCCAGGTAGTCCCAGGATTGGTAGGTAAAATATCATCCATATTAGTACGCGTCAAGAGATCTGAGAAAAACCAAGCTAGGGGGTCAAGGTGGGATTTCCAGCTCCAAATATTTGCATCAGACAAAGTAAAATTCAAGTCACCAACTAAAATTAGATAAGGATGGTTGAAAACTCCCCGAGCCACTGTAGTATTCCAAAAAAAATCCTTGTGAAGATAGGGTGCGTAACAGTTAAGACAAGAAAAAACAACAGTCAAGCCCATGAATTTATCCTTCACCAAGATACCCCCAAATATGTGAAATGCTTTACACCTAACCACAAGAGGATTCCAACCAGTAAGGATCCCCCCCGAGTCTCCCACCGAGTCGATTGCACAAAATTCCCACCCCGACTTGATCTTAGAAAATGAAGAAAGAGCTTGAGAAGAGTCACACAAGGTTTCCTGAAAGAAAATCATATCAGGATTAAGGTCAGAAAGGAGTGATTTGAGGGATTTGGTTTTGGTAATCCCTCCGAAACCTCGAGTGTTCATAGAGAAGAGTTTCATGACAAACCCTCACCAAAGGGTGTCATTGCTCTAAGCACCCGTGACTGAGAGTTGGAAGATCCCGCTCTGGCCACCTCTTTGATTTGAGAGGAAAGAGGAGTGTAAGAAGTGTCATTGTGGAGGTCCCTCAAGGTGTCATGTTCCTTCTTGGCCTTTCAGATCCTGACATTTGCATGTCTGATCAATTCCAAGGGAAGAATGGACAGAGAAAGAGGGGATTTGTTTGAGAAGATGGATAACGATATTGTTAAGGAAGGGTTGACGAACGAGGGCTTCTCCCTAGGACCGATAGGAAAGTCTAGGCAAGTCAAAATTGTAGTAGAGGGGTTAACACACGGGGTAGAACTAGAACAAGGAGGGGTGACGAGGATGGAGCGAGAACCAGCAGTCAAAAGAGGAGAAGTTGGTAAGTTGGCATGGTCAAGGGGCGGGAAGTCCTTAGGAGAAAAAAGTGGGGTGATCTATGAAGTATGAGGTAAGAGAATCAGACAAGGGAAAGGAATCTTAGAGACAACATAAGAGATGACAAGAGAGATAGGTTGTGCAAAAGATAGCTCTGCAGGATGAGGATTCGGGTCCATGGTACGACTCCGAGCTATGAATTCCACATCTTCTATAAAGCGAAGTTCTCCTTCAGTAATATATGCAACAATAGAAGGAGAGACTGAATCATACATACCTGTGAAAACCAACGGTGAGGGAGCCTCATTGACAATCCCTGTTGTGTGAGCGTACAAGGAGTGTAGCTCCTGCGGAGGAGAGAAGCCATGAAGGAGAGAGGTACAACTACGATGTAGGTCGCTCATCTCATGGCAGTAAGAGCAATGGAAGGGAATATTCAGATAGTCCAGCCACTGCCTGAAAATAACATCATTGGTACTGATGTCAATTTCTACCAGCAAACCACTAGATACGTCTAGTTAGATCAAAACAAGGTCCAAACGCTTGTCAAATGCGTGCATGACATCTTCCACAAGTGCCACAAAGCAACCAAGTGTGTTCGCAATGCCTGTTAAAGTGTCTTTATTCCAGAGGGGCAGAGGTAAAGCTGGTAAAATGACGCACTTGTGGAGTTTTTACCACTTTTTCATGTGTAGGATCAAAGCCCGAGTGCCACCTTCTAAGCACCAACGAGCCATGACGAATAGTACACAAGGTGTTTAAGATCAATGAAGCATCAGTGTCTTCAAGGAAGACAAACACCACCCATCTGTTGGTAGTTCGACTTATGTTATACACATAGTTGATTAACGGTTTCCAGTGTATGGTGGCCCAGTCCACCTAGTCTTTTTTGTCTATACGACAGTATTCCTGGCACCCTGCAAGAGCCTTGCAACTCAAGTCCCCCACTCTATCCATCCAAACATCATGGTCGAGAACGTAGCATTTTTTTGCTTCAATGGCTTTGACCACTTTGGCCCATCGATGAATGGAGTGAGGGTTAGAGTGAGGTCTTAGTACCGAGCCCATTTCCTTGGTCAGACGAGAAACTGTAACTAGAGGTGTGGCCCACTGACCCGAGGCTGTGTTACTCATACTCTCACCTGTGTGAGACTCAGTGACAACCAAAAGGTTCAAAGGAGGACAAAAAATAGTGGAAGAAACCCTACGTACTCAAGAGTCAACCTGGCCAAGTCAGTGCAAGACCAAAGAACCATCGACGAGAAAGAAAAGATAGGAAAGAAAAACCGAAAGTCCCAAGTCTGTAAGAAGCCCCCATATAAAAACTACGAAGTCCAATGTACATGAGCTAAACCCGAGTGCAGTTCAGGTTTGTGTAAGACCAGAGAGCCACAGTCGTGAAGGGAAGGACATACACTAAACCATGAAAGTCCGGGTGCGGTTAGAAGACCCTGATAAAAAACAATTAAACCAAATGAATAAGCACAGTTCCAGAGCACAGTGGAAATATAGTAAGTGTAAAGAAAAATAAATGAAAAAACCGAAGGAAAACAGTTCAGAGAAAGACGACGTTCGAAAAGAGTGTAAAAAAATAAATAAAGATCTATTCCCACTTGTTTTTACCCATGGTTGGTACAAGGTCCCCTTGTAAGGGGACTAAAATCCATGCTAGAAACACTCGAGTGACTCAGTTCGATGCTATTTGTTGGGGTTCAATCAAAATAAACTGCCCTAAAAAAAAAAATTGCTCTGAAACTAAGGGTAAGGTGCACGTTCCAACAATGACCGTCGTCAAAACAGGAAAACAACGCCCGCGAAATGCAGGGTAACGATTCCATGGCTAGGGTTCTCAGAAGCCATGGCTAGGGTTTTTTCCTAGGCACACCAGCTTTCTCATTCCAAAAGAGGAACTCACTTAACAAAATGCAATTGCAACCAAAATCAAGGAACCGGTACTCAGTTATATAAAGAAGCTTGGATAGGTTGGTGTATTACAGAATGTTTTTAGGCACTGTTTGTGGTGTATATGGACATTCTAAGAGAAATAAGTGATGTATTATTTAACTCTGGTCTTGCCATTTTCAGTGTCCTTGATAATATTTTGTTGCACTAGGAACAAAGCTTAGGAGAGTTAAAGTATTAGTCACACACTAATTACATTGATAGGTGTTTAGATATTATCTCATATTTTGGATTTTCTTGAGCGAGTGTAACATGTGTACAATGAAGATTTATTTCATGGTATTCATATCTTGTTATACTTAAATGCACCTTAATTAATATTTAAATAAGTTTGAGTTAAGAATTCACTATTTAATTATTTATAAATCTATAATTCACTAAAGTTTTATACTTCATATAGGTTTTTGTTTTTTGTTTTTTGTTTATTAAACAATATTTGTTTTATGTTTTTTTTCTTAGTTTAATATTTATGTTTTTTTTTTTTTTCAGAAAGAAAAAAACTTGTCCTTGTTATTCTAAAAAGGAATCAAAGGTCATCAGTCCAATCTTCCCATAAGTGGGATACAGTAGGTGGAGAGGCGAATCCAAGTGACACCACAAGAGCGCTGCCAGGGGGAAAGGCAGAACAGTAAAAAAAGAGGATTCCCATCAGAAAACTGTCTCATCATAAAAGTGGACTGTCTCTTCAGCCACATCTACCGAGTGCCAAAGGGCTTTGATCAGCAGTTTAAAAGTGATCACTCCTTGAATATCAAGACATAAAATAAAGAGGGGAGAATAATCCCCTAACCAAGCTCAAAAGAGCTGAAAAATATCATGAGAGATCAAATGGTTCTTGAAATATTCCATAAAAGTGTCTTTACCGTGGGGATATGAGAGAGCAGTTTTAGAGAGACGGTCAGCAGTCCGATTGTGCTCTCGGTAAATGTGGGTTAACAACAAATCCTGGAAGCTAAGGATTAGCTTTTTTGTCTCCCTGCACCAGTGAAGGAGATCTGGAGGGGAGAGAGAAGTCGATCCCTTCGCCCAGTTAATGATGACTTGAGAGTCACCATATACATGGGATAGAGGGATCCCCATCATTTGAGAGTCGATCCCTTCAGCTTTAGTGTTAGTGCCATATCCAACCCCCACCGCGAACTCATAGTGATGGGACTCATTTATATATAAGCAATATCCAACTCCAGCAATCTTACAGTTAGAGGCAACATCAATAAATCCACAGGGAAAAATCTTACAAGAAGGCTTGCCATACACTCTGCTTTTTTTTAAACCATTGACAGTCGGAGAAGAAAGAGCTTGAGCTGAGTATGTAATCTGTTATATCTTAAATGGATGTTTATAAAGATCTCGTTATTAGTTTATTTTTAGTATTTGTTTAACAACCACCCATTTCTACAAAATTAAGTAGTTATCTACACTTATCGGTGTTTACCAACCACTTAACTTAACTTGTGAATGTGATAGTAAAATAAAGTCATTTAAAAAAAAAAAGTAAGAAGTATAAGATTCTATGAACCGTATACAATGTGTCTTGCTTTTGCCAATGCACCATATATAGTTCTTCAATATATATAAAACACATTGTTATAGGAAATTGTATATTTTATGACTTGTTGGTGCACAATGACTCGTTGATTGTGTCAAGAAGGATATTTTGAAACCATTGTGCATCCGTTGTTCAATTCAGTGACTTGAGACTGAATGCCGATTCACTATATCAACTACAAGAGCTGAATGCCGATTCTGTATATCAACTAACTGGCCCTTTTTATCCTCTGCGATGACCCTAGAGAATTCGAGCTCTTTGTTAAGAGAATTGAAGGTTGTTTGCAACTCCCTTACTCTCCCCTCAAGTCTTACCTTCTCGTCCTCTGAAACCAATGTTCTTGTGTCCAATTCGGTTTGTAAAGACTTGTATTCCTCTTCGAAGAACATTTTTCCGGCATAAATGGATGAAAGTTCATCTAACAGGCTCTTTTTCTCCTTTGCCGTAGATTCAAGCTCTTTGTTAAGAGAGTTGAAGGTTGTTTGCAACTCCCTTACTCTGCCCTCAAGTCTTACCTTCTCTTCCTCTGAAACCACTGTTCTTGTATCCAATTCGGTTTGTAAAGACTTGTATTCCTCTTCGAAGAACATTTTTCCAGCATAAATGGATGAAAGTTCATCTAACAGGCTCTTTTTCTCCTTTGCCGTAGATTCAAGCTCTTTGTTAAGAGAATTGAAGGTTGTTTGCAACTCACTTACTCTGCCCTCAAGTCTTACCTTCTCTTCGTCTGAAACCAATGTTCTTGTATCCAATTCGGTTTGTAAAGAATGTTCTGCCATCGTCAGAACATTAAGCTGGTTCTTGAGGAATTCTTGTTCAAAGATCAGCGCTGTATTTTTTTGGGTCAATGATCTTCTTCACTCTTTTGGAGAGTCCTTTTCAGCTGAGATTCCGATGCAATCCCCAGGTACTTGAAGAACTCAACCTCAATGCTGAGCTCTTTGCTTTTTTGCCTAAGGGATCCCATTTCAAACTTATGCTTTGTTTGCAGCGCTGCAATAGTGCCTGCGTCTTCTTCAGCTTTTCTGAGCAGATCCTGAATCCTTTCTCTGGAATCATTCAAGTCGGATTGCAAATCATTGTTTTCTGTTCTACATTGTTCTAAGACCCTCTCATTTCTGGCATTAGATTCTTTCAACTGGCCTTTCGAGGACTCTGCTTCAGTGCTCAGCTCTCTATTTTTCTGGCTGAGCAAATCCCCTTCATTAGCCATCGAATCCAGCTTGGATTGTAAATTTGTTGCAGCAGTGCTCAGCTCTCTATTTTTCTGGCTGAGCAATTCCCTTTCATTAGCCATCGAATCCAGCTTGGATTGTAAATTTGTTGCAGCAGCTTGATGAGTGTGAATTTGTGATTCCATTTCAGCCTGCAAGTGTTTGATTAAGCTTCAGCAAGTTGGATATTTCATTTTCACGTGTTTGATTAAGCTCCCTCAAGTTGGATATTTCATTTTCACATTTTGTACAACAGATATGATCATCTTTGGACTGTTTGAATATCTTCTCCGTTTGTCTTTAGCCTGCTGGACCATTTTAACTAATATGGCATGGCTGGAACTCCATATATATAGCGAATTTACATTGACATTAAGACAAAGGCAGTGGAGCGAATACCTCTGCTTCCTACTCGTGTCTGTCCGTGTGCTGCTCAAACAAATGAACGCAGGTTTCTTCCACAGATGCACCCGCCACAAACAACAAACAAAAAGAGAAAAGCAGTTTCGATATATATATCGTTGCCATTGTTTTTAAATACCAAGTAGAAGAACGAAAATATTTACAGTAAGACAAGGGAGGCCTGAACTGGAAACCCCTACTTTTGCTTTCTGCTTCAAAAGGGAGGGCTGGAAGCCCTACCTTTGCTTTCTGTTCGAAGATAATGATTGCAGGGTCGTCCTTCACTTAGGCAGATTCGGCAGTGCACTGAAGAATATTTTTAACTAACAGATTATTGTCCAAAGCCTTGTACCAAATAGCAATTCTTATCTCAAATAACACAATTCTGCTCAATCAATAAGTGCAGGTCTATAAATAGATCCAAATATGTGCGTTATTGAATGTAATAATAATAATAATAATAATCCAATTTAAACTATAACTTAATTACATGCTGAATTAACGTTCAAAACCTTCTTATTTGTAGGACCAAAAAGCTTTAGAAAATATATTTACCTTTCTTCACAAAGTGTTCAAATAATGAAATTACTCTCAAGGAATGGTACTTTTTTTTTTTTAACAATTCAAGGGAATGGTCCATCTACTTTGTTTATCCATAGATTTAAATATTTGTGGAAACCTAATTACCATAGATTAAAGCAAGCTTCTCATACCAAGTGAATTTATTAAAATGAGTATTTTTTAACAAGCTATCCCTTTCCATAATTGAGAAGAATGCGCCCAAGCTTAACATTATGACGGATCCCTTAGTACAAATTCAATTCAATTAATCTTTGGTTAAGTAACTACAAGTCGGGGGTTTGAACCTTGCCCAGTTGTTCTTGTGCATTGGCATGCTACAAGTTGGGGCTTTGAACCTTGCCCCAATTGTTGTTGTGCATTGGCATGCATGGACAAGTCATTGACCCACTCGAGGCTATATTAGCTACTTGCTTTCACCAAATAGCCAAGTAAGACACACAAAATGAGTATTTTTCAAAAGAGATTCATTTTTGTTTTTCCATAGTAAAAATAGGAACCCTATTGATGATGATGATTAATGTCCAATGAGACTAACTTTGGTTTATCGGACTTTAAGAAGACCAATACTCGGTTTACTTTAAAATCTTTGAAAAGGCTCTTATTAATTAATCACTTAGTTGACATGCTTTTCCTTCACACATCAAGGGGGTTACCAAATCAAATGCCCATTTAATGACATGCTTTCACCTTCTACAAATCACCCTTCCAACACAAGGCATTCTTGGCAACATCCTAGGCCTTCCACTTACTTTGTGCTACAACAGTGGCATGGATTTAGGCCTTTCACTGCTCTAATCACCCATTTAGCACATTGGGTCTAGGCTTGATGAATGACCCAATCCTTCCCATACCACCCCATCCCTTTGGAATGCCAAAAAGGCCCCAATTAACTAACTTCATGGTGTAACACCCCGGTTTTGACCCCGTTGCATTAGATGCACATGATGTATATATTGTAAATGATCATGGTGTGGAGCTAAAGGCCAAGGCCCCACCATTGATCGGTTATGCTATGTTTTGGGATTTAATTTTGTCACCGATTGTATATCGGGGCATGCGGCATATATTATGTTTGGCATCATGTAAATATGCATCTACAATTAATTAAATGAACCCGACCAGCTACGATCGCGGCAACTAAATCGAAGGGGGCATGATTTTCACAAGGATAAGAATGTGGGGGAATTTGTCAAACCTTGGCCAATGGGGTAAAAATCCATGTGTCACCTCTCTTGTTTTATTTCAACCACTTTCATTAAGAAAGGCTGCTGGTGGTTGAGGCAGTTATGGTCTTGGAAGTGGGGTGGCAGGACTATCAGTCCTCACCCACACGCACACTCTACCCACGATTTTGTTGGTCATCCCCTTACGCAGACACTTCTTCTCTCCACGACTGTGCTGAAGGCTCACGCACTTCCAATTTTCGCATCCTTCCTGTTGTTTGTTCATCCACGAAAAAAAACAGAGCTGTTTTTCCTCACACAGGACCTCCATTGTCTGTTCATTCCTCACAGGGTCGGATTGTTTTCCACGCACAGGATTTTCCTGGTTTTTATCCACGTATTTTTCCTCTGCGGATGTGGCTGTATTCTTCCCTCACGGACTGATTCATGGGTCCTGCGTTGTCGTTTTCATTCACACCCAGGCTGGGGAACTATAATCTCTTTCCCAGCATGGTCTATGTATGTTTTCCCGGCGACTTCATTGCCCAAGGACGGGTTGAGTTTTCCCCAAGTTGTGAGCCACGTCCACTGATGCATTTCGGGGGCTGTTAATTTCCCCAGGCCATGAGCTATGTTTGATGTTACGTTTGGGGACTGTTGTAGATGGTTTGAAGTCGTTTTCCCTGGTTTAAGCTGTGATAGCTAAATTGATTGCCTGAGTCAATGGTTGGTATTCGGATTGTATTGGGAGCATGGATGGGGGCTTAGTTTTGCTTGATAAACCTGGTGGCTGGAAACCACACAGACAGAGCTAGAGGGCTGGCCTTCTTCTCCATCACCCCTGAATAGCACTGGAAGGGAATGCAGGGCCTGAGGGACTGTGTAGCAGAGAAGGGATTGATTCCTTGTGTTGGGTGTGTTTGGGTGTCTTAGAGGTCAGGCTAGTTCTGGTGTAGGTGTTCTTGGCTCTGTAATGAGCTCACCAGCTTAGCATTGAGCCTTTCCCAACTCCTTGATGGCCTGATAAACCCAACTGGGTTGGCTTGGCTGTGTTTGTATATTCTTGGCTATGTGTAAGCCTGTTGTTCCCTTATTCCTTGGAGAATCATGCCCAACTCGAGGGTGGCAGCGCTGCTGAGAGATTAAGGAGCACGTTGGCCTATGGTTGGGTGGAACGTTGCAGCGACGTAGCTGGTTGCGGATCGAGTTCTTCATAAGATAAGTGATCGTGTTCATTTTACTTCTGCAACCATATTTTCTGTCAATAAAATGAAAATGATGAACATGATTAAAATGAATGCTTGTATGAATGCATGTTGATTTCCGCTGTGTAAGATAAATAATTATAGCTGTGTATGATAAACAATTGCGTTTATGCGTGTTATACTGCAATGCATTTTCTTTCAGCATTCTGTTTCTGCAAATTTTATGCCTGTACATGTTCATGGGGCTCTTAGCCTGGGTGATTGAAGCTTGTAGTCGCGTCCTCTTCGCCGGTCGGAGGCATGGGGACATGACACATGGAAACCATTGTTTTTGCAAGTTGGCCAAGAGAAAGTCTCAAAGGAGTTTCTCCAACCCTTTATAAGCCACATTCAAAGGAACCCAACAAGAAGAATAACACATAGGGGTGGAAATAAGAACCTCGGAACAAATTAAGAATACAGATGATACGGACAAAAGTCAAGATGTCCTCTTAACCACTTATTGACTATTTGTTACTTATAAAATAAATTACTTAATATTTTATTAAGTTACTAAGGGTAAGGCTAAAGTTTAGAAATGAAAGTTAGTTGTGTTTTTTCTTTTATTCCTTTTTATAACAGTTTCTCCGCAAGGAAGGAAGTAGATTTGTCAATACCCAAGTTTGGATGGAAAAAGACGTTGTCATGAAATCCTGTCTTCTGTGCCCAAAAAAATGGCACTGGAATATTGGCGAAAAGGCTTGGCATTTTTAAGGCAAAGATTTGCAAGGAAAATGATGCACAGTACCCTTCTTCACCTGCAAGTATTCCTCTTCATCCTTAAAATTCTCTTGGTGATACTGAGAAACATTCTATAGGGGACCTAAGTTCATATTTAATTTGTCAAAGAACACCTTCGCCATACGTATCATGCTATTTATAGAGTTTTAATTCACACTTCAAGAAGCAAATCAATTATGGGCTAAGGTTTTTCTAGGACTTGCGCTTCACTACACAAGAAGAGGGATGCTCAAAACAAAACTTATTTGACTAAAGGCTGGTTGCAAAACCATTTTCTAACTATGGAAAATAGGAGTTAACAATAGTCACTCAAGATGAGAACACATGCATACATGGAAATCGGGTGCCTACTCAAAGTACACAACCCTTTGTGGATACAAAATACAGTACGTGACTGAATTGTATAAACGACGCTTTGTGAGTTCAAAATACAATGCATGAATTAAATGTATAAACAGCGGTCTAGAAAGGGAATGCAACTTAAAGAAAAGATAGATGGCTTATATGTGCTTGTGTAGGACGTCTTCGAGAACCTATTAGTAGAAAATGCATGTGCTTAGTGAAAAGGGAAGTTCACTTAGCCTGTGATAAATATATATCAACATTAGTTAAAGCGTCCATGCAGAAACAACTCTAATTAATGGCTATTTGATTGACCCCTCCAGAGGGGAGTTGTGACTTGTTTCAAGTGGTTGTTTAAATATATGCTACCAGTTAAAACAACAATCAAACTATATTAAAACACTCGTTAATTCCTTATCGATCTACGTGCAACAAGTTAATTCACTTACAACGTTCGTTAATTCCTTATAACTCTACATGTGTTGGGGGTTACATAAATTCCAACACTAGTTAATTCTTTAGAAATTACTTTCATTGCATTTCATGCTTCTTTTGAACAACCTTTGTAAGTCATATCTATATTTACTGCAAATAACGACAGCTTTTTTTCACATTGAACTTTCTCTATCAGCCTTAGCTACGATTGATCTAACTTTCCTCACTTATCATAAGTCTCATGCAAATGAGCTAGGGAAAATTGACCTAATACTGTCAATGCCACATGGGTCTGAATCCCAATGATGGCTTGAAATAAATTGTAACAAATGTTTAGTTGGCAAAAAATTGAAATGCAAATCTCATTGTTATGTCCCTGCAAGGGACATATAGCATTCACCTCTATTCAAACTTTGTTTGACTATCCGATTATTGCATGCATTTGCACTACCTCTATAGTTAAAATTTAAGTTTATTTTTCTTCCTTTACTTTTTTTATTTTTAAATCCCCATTTATTCGAATTCTCATTGGGTCGGGCGTAGATGATGTAAGCCCTGGGCTTTGTGCCAAGCACTATGTTGACGTGTTGGTGTATTGTTTTTAGAGTTCTTTTAAATGATTTTGTACAAGCGTCTTCTTTTTTGCATCAACTCTAGATGGTGTGGACGACACCGAAGGGTGGCTTTGGGCATGTGAGATCAGATCAACATATTTTTGAGGTCACGGTGTTTACTCTCATCTATGTTGAGTGGTTCAATGCATTTAATTCTGCTATGTTCTTGAGTTTTCAGAGGGTGTTTCGAGTTAGAAGCCTTGCCTTCTTCTTGAGTATTCAACAACGTTCTTTATTCATTGTTCCCCTATTAGTTTTGCAGTTCATTAAGTCTTGTTCTCTTTTGGGTTGGTTGTTGATCCAAGATAGTCTTCTCTATGATGCTTGTTCTGCCTGCTCAGTTGCATTATCGGCATCTACCATTTTGGTACCGCTTTCATCTTTTGTCATGTGTAAGGATTTATATGGTTGAATTTTACTCCTACGAACATTGGTACTGGTTTTCCTTCCCATATTGTTCCTTGTGGTTTTGGTTTCACCTTTCTGATTCAATATTATTTCTAATGCATCCCATTCAACATTGCAGGTATTGGTCTCCAACAACAAATTTACTTTTTTGTGGTACCCAATTTTTCGTGTTCTGTATAGCTAGTTTGACTCCTCGCGTCTATTCTGGTATGTCTTACTATTCAGACTCTTATATTGTTCAGGCCTGCACAGTGTCCAACTGTTCCTCACTTGTGTGGATTCCATTAACTAAGTTTTTTACTAGTTTTCTCTGTTTGGTTAAGGGTTCTGTTAGAATTTATGGTGGATTCTCTGGTCCTAGTGAGGGTTTATGCACAAATTTGTCGAAGTGGTTCAACAGAATTGCTGACGAATTATGTGAGGAACCCACTATTGAGGAACGATTCTATGTTGACAACATTCAGGAGAGATTCTATAATGTGCTCACTGAATAATTTATGCCTTCCACTTACTTTGTGCTACAAGAGTGGCATGGATTTAGGCCTTTCACTGCTCTAATCACCCATTTAGCACATTGGGTCTGGGCTTGATGAAATGACCCAATCCTTCCCATACCACCCCATCCCTTTGGAATGCCAAAAAGGCCCCAATTAACTAACTTCATGGAAACCATTGTTTTTTCAAGTTGGCCAAGAGAAAGTCTCAAAGGAGTTTCTCCAACCCTTTATAGGCCACATTCGATGGAACCCAACAAGAAGAATAACACATAGGGGTGGAAATAAGAACCTCAGAACAAATTAAGAATACAGACGATAAGGACAAAACTCAAGATGTCTGCTTAACCACTTTATTAACTATTTGTTACTTATAAAATATATTACTTAATATTTTATTAAGTTACTAAGGGTAAGACTAAAGTTTAGAAATGAAAGTTAATTGTGTTTTATCTTTTATTCTTTTTTATAACAGTTTCTACGCAAGGAAGGAAATAGATTTGTCAATACCCAAGTTTGGATGGAAAAATACATTGTCATGAAATACTGTATTCTGTACCCAAAAAAATCGCACTGAAATCTTGGTGAAAAGGCTTGGCATTTTTAAGGCAAAGATCTGCAAGGAAAATGATGCACAGTACCCTTCTTCACCTTCAAGTATTCCTCTTCATCCTTAAAATTCTCTTGTTGATACTGAGAAACATTCTATAGGGGACCTAAGTTCATATTCAATTTTTTAAAGAACACCTTCGCCATACTTATCATGCTATTTACAGAGTTTTAATTCATACTTCAAGAAGAAAATCAATTATGTGCTAAGGGTTTTCTAGGAATTGTGTTTCACTACACAAGAAGAGGGGATGCTCAAAACAAAACTTATCTGACTAAAGGTTGGTTGCAAAACCATTTTCTAACTATGGAAAATATAAGGAGTTAACAATAGTCACTCAAGATGAGAACACATGAATACAAGGAAATCAAGTGCCTACTCAAAGTACACAGCCCTTTGTGGATACAAAATACAGTGCATAACTGAATTGTATAAATGACTCTTTGTGAGTTCAAAATACAGTGCATGAATTAATTGCATAAACAACAGTCTAGAAAGGGAATACAAATTAAAGAAAAGATAGATGGCTTATATGTGCTTGTATAGGATGTATTCGAGAACCTATTAGTACAAAATGCATGCGCTTAGTGAAAAGGGAAGTTCACTTAGCGTGTGATAAATATATATATCAACATTAGTTAAAGTGTCCATGCAGAAAGAACTCTAATTACTAGCTATTGGATTGACCCCTCAAGAGGGGAATTGCAGCTTGTTTCAAGTGGTTGTTTAAATATATGCTAGCAGTTAAAACAACAATCAAACTATATTAAAACACTCGTTAATTCCTTATAGTTCTGCGTGCAACAAGTTAATTCAGTTACAACGATGATTAATTCCTTATAACTCTACATGTGTTGGGGGTTACATCAATTCCAACACTAGTTAATTCCTTGTAACTTACTTGCATCGCATTTCATGCTACTTTTTGAACAATATTGTAAGTCATATCTATATTTACTGCAAAGAAGGGAACCTTTTCATCACATTGAACTTTCTCTATCAACCTTAATTGAGATTGATCTAACTTGCCTCACTTTTCATAAGTCTCGTACAAATGAGCTAGGGAAAATTGACCTAATACCGTCAATGCCACATGGGTTGGAATCCCAAATATGGATTGAAATAAATTGTAACAAATGCTTAGTTGGTGAAAAATTGAAATGAGGATCTCATTGTTATGTCCTTGCAAGGGACATATAACATTCACCTCCATTCAAACTTTGTTTGACTATCCAATTATTGCATGCATTTGCACTACCTCTATAGTTAAAATTTAAATTTATTTTTCTTCCTTTGTTTTTTATTTTTAAATTTCCATTTATCTGAATTCTCATTGGGTCAGGTGTAGATGATGTAAGCTGTGGGATTTGTGCCAAGCACTATGCTGACACGTTGGTGTGTTGTCTGTAGAGTTCTTTTAAATGATTTTGTACAAGTGTATTCATTGTTGCATCAACTCTGGATGATGTGGGCAACACTGAAGGGTGGCTTTGGCCGTGTGAGATCAGATCAACATATTTTTGAGGTCATGGTGTTTACTCTCATCTATGTTGAGTGGTTCAATGCATTTAATTCTTCTATGTTCTAGAGTTTTCATAGGGTGTTTCCAGTCAGAAGCCTTACCTTCTTCTTAAGTATTTGACAATGTTCTTTATTCATTGTTCCCCTATTAGTTTTATGATTCATTAAGTCCTATTCTCTTCTTGGTTGGTTGTTGATCCAAGATAATCTTCTCTGTTATGCTTGTTGTGCCTACTCAGTTGCACTATCGACATCTACCATTTCGGTACCACTTTCTTCTTCTATCATGTGCAAGGATTTACGTGGTTGGATTTTATTCTTACGGACGTTGGTGCTGGTTGAATTTTTCTTTGCTTGGTAATGTTTACCATTTTCCTTCCGATATTGTTCCTTATGGTTTTGGTTTCACCTTTCTGATTCAATATTATTTCCAATGCATCCCATTGGACGTTGCATGTATTGGTCCCCAACAACAAATCTACTTATTTGTGGAACCCAATTTTTCATGTTGTGTATAGCTAGTTCGACTCCTCGTTTTTGTTCTGGTACGTCTTACTATTCAGACTCTTATATTGTTTAGGCCTGCACAGTGTCCAACTGTTCCTCACTTGTATGGATTCCATTAATTGAGTTGTTTACTACTTTACTCTGTTTAGTTAAGGGTTATGTTAGAATTCTTATGGTGGATTCACCAGTCCTATTGAGGATCTATGCACAAATTTATCAGAGTGGTTCGAAAGAATTGCCGACAAATTATATGAGGAATGCACTATTGATGAATGAGTCTCTATTGACAACATTCAGGAAAGATTCTATAACGAGCTCACTGAACAATTTATGTGCTCGCTACCGACACTTTTGTTCAAATTTCTAATCAACAAGGGAGTCACACATATTGTCAAACCTCGACCACTATTGTTGACACCACCAAGAAACACAAACTAGGAATAAACGTAAAAAGAGTGGGAAAAAATCATTCAAGAGAGAGAGTGGGAGTACTTCCTATCCAAATAACCAATTACACCCTATCTTTCTAAAAATCCTTCGGGTCGACGATGGGGGGTAGCTGGTCATGTTTGGGTAAAGTAGAGAAATAACTATCGACTGATGAAGAAAACTGCAAGGGCAGCAATGTAAAGTTAAAAAGAAAAAGAAAAAATTGAATAGTCACACACAAAAGCACTCCAGATATACAGAATATCGAAAGGAAAAAGAGGAGAAAGTGACGAGAAGAGAGCAAGTTGTTGTACTCCAACAATAAAGAAAAGTGAATATGGCGGCATAATCAGAAGGAAATCCGCCAGAGTTGGGTCATGACCGACGAGAAGAGGGTGTTGATGAGGATTTGTCACCCATGGAAGAATACTTGTGGATAGAGTGGGATAGAGCTCTCGAAGTAACCATACCGCAAAATATAATACCACATTCCCCATCAAATTTTACTGAGAGTTCCCAACTGCAAGACATTGTTCAAGAATAATTGGGACTACGAGCTAGCCAATTAGGTGTGTAGAGTCGATGAGATGATGCAGGAAATGATGTAGGACATCTTTTAATTCATCGATCACGAGAAGGGAATTAGATCAATTTTCAACCCTATTCTTCCTCTTGCATTATTCATCTACTTTACTCGGAACATGGAGCATGCCCCCACCCAATTCCAGCTAGAACCAATTCACCAGATCCGTCGGCATCACCGAGAAGAGATGTAGCCAAGTTTGAAATTTTTTTTACCTAGGTGTCGATAGAAGAAGTCAAAACTGAAATGACAGTTACAGAAAACACTACCGACAAAACAAAATTTCAGTCGAAAATAGTTGTGAAGAAAACACAATTGCAGGGAGTAATCCACCACCAGCACCACCACCAAAACCACTGACTGAAGGAGAGGAAGACATTGAATATATGGCACACATGATTGCTCATATCACCCTATATGAGGGAGATGAAGACCCCAAATGACACTAGTTCGTATGTGAGTCGATATGGGAGGCTAACGTCGTCTCTCGCGAAGACCATCAAATGGCACCATTTGCTAATGCTCTTCAGAAACGAGCACTTACTTGGTACATGACCTACATTGAAAAAACACTGAATGCGACAAAGTTAAAACTAAGCAACAATTTATGCCATTCTTTAAAATTCCCGACCCCAAGCATGTTGCAGCTAAAAAACTGAAGACCACAGCTCAAAAACCGACAGAAATAGTTCAAGAATATGACAAAATATTTAAGGATTTGCTGAGCCTGTTGGAATATAATATTGACGAGCAATTACTAATTCAGTGGTTTGTTGCTAGACTACTACAGAAAATTCGAATGCATATTCGACTGGATAACTTCAACACATATGAATATGTTCTTACCAAGACGTTACAGATAGAAATGGACGAGGATTATCTTGTAAATACCGTCGATAGAAATATGAGGAACAATTGGAAAGCATGCAAAAATCAATACGCAAAATGTGCCTCAAAGGAAACAATGTTTGGTGTACAAATTGCTCGAAGACTAGACATACGAAAGACTACTGTCAACAATATGACAGCCAACAAGACATCTGGTTCGTGCAGATGAAGTGATTTTGCGACATATGTTTGGATCATGACTTACATGCAATGAAATATTTACCATACAATATGAAGAACGAGCAAGCTCGTTGGTGCAAAATCTGTGATGTCAAAAGCCACTCGATAATAGAATTTCAATTAAATTTTAAAAATCGACAGAATTATCAAGCATTCTATCAAACGAATGTTGTCACGTAGAATAATAGTGCTGATAATAATTAAAGGAATAATAATAATGACTGGAATGATTGAAATAATTATCAAAGGTATTATGGCCATATATACGAGTGTCAGAATGAAAACTATAATAGACATGGAGGAATTCGAGGCCAATATTTCAGAAATCGAGAAAACAGACCACGTCGACCCTTCCAGTGCTATACATGCCTAAACGAAGGACATCGTTATGCGGATTGCCCATACAAGTATCGGACCGACCTGAAATTTTGTACAAGTTGTGGAGTAGGTGATCACTCTTTGGAGGATTTCCCAACCATGCTTGAAAAAATAAACAATAAAAATAATGTTAATGTCTTTTCTAGTGTTCGAAAGTGTGATATTGTTCAAACTAAGAATTTACAAATTCTTACTCGACAAGGAACGGAAATTGGCATGGATAATCCACAAATTAGTAAAATAAAAAGTAAATAAGATTATCTTGACCCTGCTAAAAAAAATGATTATATAATGATGCATCAAATATATTCCAAGAACTAGACACACATGAAGAAAATGATGACTCTCGACATAAGACTACTAACGAAGTAATTAAACTAATAAATAATGATGAGTCTGTTGCAAAGCTTATAGATTTAATGTACAATATTAAAAATAATTCTAGTGAAGATAAACAGGATAAAAGTATATGTAGCCTTAATAAAAAAGATAAACACGATGTCGACCCATTAGTCGATCAGGAAATTTAAGGCTACCTTGTCCGACAAGTCATTCTCGACTTCAGATTGCAGGTAAACATAATGACCAAAGACAAATGGGAACAACTTGGTAAACCTCGATTAAAAGAATCTGCATATATTTAAAATTTGCGAATAAAGGATTAATCGAACCCATTGATGTCTAGAAAAATGTTGATATGACAATTATAGACATCTCAACTAAAGTCAGCTTCGAAATTATTAACCCTAAGGAAGGATCTATTTCCTTTCCATCTCTAGAAGGTTGACCATGGGGACGAAAAATGAAGACATCGATTTCATTAGATAAAGAAAGAATCAAACTTAAGGGTAATGGAAAAAAAGTCATTGTTCTGATCCATCCACCCTAAGGAGAAACTTGGACAAAACCCATAGATGAAGATGTTGACGTTCGACAGTTATACCAAATTTAGAATAATGAAGATTATACCAAACCTAATGCATATGGAGAATTCCACCTGGGGAATCTTGATTTGATCGATTATAACTCATATGTAGAATTATATGATTGGGAACTAGAAAATTATGAATTACAAGCATGGGAATGTTGGACCATCCAAGCCATTCCTAAAAAGAAAACCTGCCAATATTTTTCTGCCACAACAATCCCTAAAATATTTGAATGGAAAATTAGAGAGTATACATCTCTGACATCACCAAAGAATGGAACTTCAAGCATACCATTGATTTGATACAAAGAGCATGAATCACCATCATTTCATGTTGAACGAGTTTCTAAAACTATCGGTGAACAAGGATGACTCCAAAGTCGGGTCAATACATTTACATGGAAAGGTGCTCGATGGTGGGATACACACCAATTGAGACTACAAACATGGACAACATATTCAACTTAATTTATCAGAAGATTTGGAGGAAAGAAATTAATAACACAATCAAATATACCAGTATTCACACAATGGTAGGACCCTGAGAAACACATTGCTACATGTGAAAAAGAGTGGAGAAGATTAGGTTACAAAGATGAGTGAATCTAGCCGCACTTATTTCCAAATACACTTGATGATCTACCAAATAAGTGGTATAAAATGGAAGAAGCATGAGGAGAAACGTTAACATGGAATGAAGTTAAAGAAAATTTTCTTAATGACTTCAAATTTTCACCTCAAGATGAACTATTGGTCGAAGCATCTAAACAAATAAAAACTTTTCTACACCGACTGAAAACAAAAAATCCACAAAAACACAACAAAGATTAAGATTAAGTTCTAGTACAATCCTCAGCTACATGAATGCACCACTTATGGATAGTTTTGCTGGCACAAAAGAGATAATTACACAATTCATTGTCACCTAGTACAATAATGGTAAATTCTATTTCAACACACCTAGGGAAATCACCGACAATCTAATTTATAGAATTACTGGTCTATCAAACAAGGGAGATCCAATTCCTGTTAAATTAAACTCGGGCCTCGTTGAAGAACTAACATGTACAACCATAGGAAAAAACTCAAGAGGGTTGATAATAAGTCAAATCATCTATGGCATGCCAAAGATAGCTGCCAAAATTATCTCTATGGCTTTAACAAGCACTAGAAGAGGCTCCAACCTAAAGCTCGACATGCTGGAAGTAGTTCAAAATTTGCCGACAAAAGGGAAACTATATTCGTTAGCTGAACATTTAGCCGAGATAATTAAGCACATATGTGTAAAGTGCCAAGTGGAAGGCGCCCAAATACAGTACCCTTCATTGATAATACAGATCGCTATGTACCATCTTCCACCAGTCGGAGATAAGGAATTCATTATGCCATACCTAGTAAACCTCAAAACCAAGGAGACTACATAGAGGTTAATCTCTAAATTTCATGCAACTTGGAACCAAGTATTGGCCTAGTGTTTATACATCAATACCCATCAGTTGGTTTATATTTCATGAATCCTTTAGAGTAATGTCCACTCAGACTAACTTTGGTCTATTGAACCTTAAGAAGAATAATACTCAGTTTACTTTAAAATCTTTGAAAAGGCTCTTATTAATTAATCACCTAGTTGAGAACCAAGAAAATTTTGCCAATGTTTTTCCTTCACACATCAAGGGGGTTACCAAATCAAATTCCCATCAAATGACATGCTTTCACCTTCTACAAATCACCCTTCCAACACAAGGGGTTCTTGGAAACACCCTAGGCCTTCCACTTACTTTGTGCTACAAGAGTGGCATTGATTTAGACTTGGGGTAGAGTCAACAACAAAGTTTGCAAATTGATATTTTTAAGCTCTTTTTCCCCAACAAGGCCCCTTCTAGAAAACAGTGGTGCATGAGCACTTTCCAATTATCTTGACCTTTCACTGCTCTAATCACCCATTTAGCACATTGGGTCTAGGCTTGATGAAATGACCCAATCCTTCCCATACCACCCCATCCCTTTGGAATTCCAAAAAGGCCCCAATTAACTAAATTCATGGAGACCATTGTTTTTGCAAGTTGACCAAGAGAAATTCTCAAAGCAGTTTCTTCAACCCTTTATAGGCCACATTCAATGGAACCCAACAAGAAGAATAACACATAGGGGTGGAAATAAGTAACTCAGAACAAATTAAGAATACAGACAATAAGGACAAAAGTCAAGATTTCCCCTTAACCACTTTATTAACTATTTGTTACTTATAAAATATATTACTTAATATTTTATTAAGTTACTAAGGGTAAGACTAAAGTTTAGAAATGAAAGTTAGTTTTGTTTTATCTTTTATTCTTTTTTAGAACAGTTTCTCCGCAAGGAAGGAAATAGATTTGTCAACACCCAAGTTTGGATGGCAAAATACTTTGTCATGAAATACTGTCTTCTGGGCCCAAAAAAATGGCACTGAAATCTTGGTGAAAAGGATTGGCACTTTTAAGGAAAATATCTGCAAGGAAAATGATGCACAATACCCTTCTTCACCTGCAAGTATTCCTTTTCATCCTTAAAATTATCTTACTGATACTGAGAAACATTCTATAGGGGACCTACGCTCATATTTAGTTTGTCAAAGAACACCTTTGCCATACTTATCATGCTATTTACTGAGTTTTAATTCATACTTCAAGAAGCAAATCAATTATGGGCTAAGGGTTTTCTAGGACTTGTGTTTCACTACACAAGAAGAAGGTATGATCAAAACAAAACTTATCTAACCAAAGGTTGGTTGCAAAACCATTTTCTAACTATGGAAAATAGGAGTTAACAATAGTCACTCAAGATGAGAACACATGCATACAAGGAAATCATGTGCCTACTCAAAGCACACAACCCTTTGTGGATACAAAATGCAATGCATGACTGAATTGTATAAACGACACTTTGTGAGTTCAAAATACAGTGCAAAAATTAAATGTATAAACAATAGTCTAGAAAGGGAATGCAACTTAAAGAAAAGATAGATGGATTATATGTGATTGTATAGGACATACTCAAGAACCTATTAGTAGAAAATGCATGTGTTTAGTGAAAAGGGAAGTTCACTCAGCATGTGATAAATATATATCAACGTTAGTTAAAGTGTCCATGCAGAAAGAACTCTAATTACTGGCTATTTGATTTTGCTATGTTCTAGAGTTTTTAGAGGGCGTTTCAAATCAGAAGCCTTGCATTCTTCTTGAGTATTTGACAATGTTCTTTATTCATTGTTCCCCTATTAGTTTTACGGTTCATTAAGTCCCATTGTCTTCTGGGTTGATTGTTGATTCTCTGTGATGCTTGTTGTTCCTGTTGAGTTGCACTATCAACATCCACCATTTTGGTACCGCTTTCTTCTTCTGTCATGTGCAAGGATTTATGTAATTTAATTTTACACCTGCAAACATTTGTGCTGGTTTTCCTTCCCGTATTGTTCCTTGTGGTTTTGGTTTCACCTTTTTGATTCAATATTATTTCTAATGCATCTCATTCAATGTTGCAAGTGTTGGTCTCCAACAACAAATTTACTTTTTTGTGGTACCCAATTTTTCGTGTTGTGTATAGCTAGTTCGACTCCTCGCTTCTGTTCTGGTATGTCTTACTATTCAGACTCTTATATTGTTCAGGAATGCACAGTGCCCAACTATTCCTCGCTTGTGTGGATTCCATTAACTGAATTGTTTACTACTTTTCTCTGTTTGGTTAAGGGTTCTGTTAGAATTGTTATGGTGGATTCGCTTGTCCTATTGAGGGTTTATGCACAAATTTTTCAAAGTGGTTTGAAAGAATTGCTGACGCATTATGTGAGTAACCTGCTATTAAGGAACGAGTCTCTGTTGACATTATTCAAGAGAGATTCTATAACGTGCTCAATGAATAATTTATGTTCTCACTACTGACACTTTTGTTCAAATTTCTGATCGACAAGGGAGTCGCACATATTGTCAAACCTTGACCACTATTGTTGACACCACCAGGAAACACAAACTGGGAAGAAACACAAAAAGAGTGGGAAAATTTCATTCAAGAGAGAGAGTGGGAGTACTTCCTACCCAAATAACCAATTACACCCTATCTTTCTAAAAAGTTTTCGGGTCGACAATGGGGGGTAGTTGGTCATGTTTGGGTAATGTAGAGAAATAACTATCGACTTATGAAGAAAACTTCAAGGCTAGCAATGAAAAGTAAAAAAGAAGGAAAAAAATAGAACAGTCACACACAAAAGCACTCCATATATACAGAATATTGAAAGGGAAAATGTAACGTCCCCGACCCTCAAATCGGCCAAAGAGGACGCTACCATACATCAGATCATCTGAGCATCTAGCCCCACGAACATGAACATACATATATGTAATGCTGAAGCATGATACTTATAACATAAAACATATTACGAAGCATAATCATTCATATACACAATGGAAGCAAAACATATCAATCAACATGCATGCATATACAGATCAACATTTAACATGTGCCTTATCATTCGTCAATGGTAAATATAATTGCAGACACAAGTTAGGAAATAATACTTATCTTATAGAGAACTTGTTCCGCAACCAGCTACGTCGCTGCAACATTCCACCCAACCATAGGCTGCATGCTCTTTAATCTCTCAGCAACACTGCCACTCCCGATCCGGGCATGATTCCCCAAGGAATAAGGAACTAGCAGGCTCACACATATCCAAGGATAACAACACCACAAAGGTACACAGTTCAGCCAAGCCAACACAGTTGGGTTTATCAGGCGAACAACAGATCATCCAAGCCAACAAAGTTGGGTTTATCAGGCCACCAAAGAGCTGGGAAAGGCTAAATGCTAAGCTGGTGAGCTCATTGAAGAGCTACAAACACCAACACCAGAGCCAACCTGGCTTCTAGAACACCCACACACACCCAACACAAGGAAATCAGTCCCTTCTCTGCAACGCAGTCCCTCAGACCCTGATCTCCCTTCCAGTGCTATTTAGGGGTTGTGGAGAAGAAAGCCAGCTCAGTAGCTCTGTATGTGTGGTTCTCAACCCACCAGGTTTATCAAGCACCTCAGCCCTCATTCACCACTGCATGAAAGCACCCAAACAACTATTCAATATTTTACAGGGAAAAACATAGTTGAATAGAATGTAGGAACTCACAGTAATCTTCAACTGATACCACCATAAGAAGGGAAAACACAACCAAGCAATCGTGGGAAAACAGCAACCCACAAACAACCATGAACCCACAACACCCGATCCTCAATGCAATCGCTGGAGAATCTTACACAGGCAGAAGAATGGGGAAGGAATAGACTCCCACTCTGTACGTGAGGGAAAAGGTGCGGCCAATGGTCACAGTTCAACGTTGAACAACCAAGACATTACCCTGTTTAATCAAGAGCACAAAATAGGAAAAATGGATCAATAATAAAAAAACAACCACGATCTCCAGAGGAAGGGCATGACAATACACAGTCTGTTCATGGCAAGAGAAAATCGGTTCTCTATTGAATGGAAGGGACACAACCACAGACCGGGAATCCCCTGAGAGAGGGAAGGAGAACCCCTAAACAATGGAATGTGGAACCTTTTAACTTTGCCCAGCGTGACAAAAAATGAATAGACTCTCCATCCCCATAGTGGACAGACCATCCACTACCAAAAGGCATGTCATGGAGAGTGAGAGCAGATATGGGCGTAGTAGTGGTTTTCCTGCCAGCTAACAGCTGCCCCAACTAACAACAGAAATAACTAAGGTGGTGGTTCGATGAGACAAGGGAAGGTGAGCGAAGAGAGTGATGACACATGGATTTTCCCCCATGGCTCAATGTTCAGCATTCCCCCTCCATATCCTGTGGAATCATGCCCTTTTCAATTTGGTTGCAGTGAACATAGCTGGTTGGGTCGTTTAATTAAAAATGCACATTTACATGATGCCACAATTTAATATATGCCGTATGTCCCGATATACCATCAGTGACTATTCCAATCTGAAACATAACATAACTAAATCGATGGTGGGACCTTTACCCTTAGCTCCTCACCATGATTATTTACAACATATGTATCACGTGTATTTAATGAAAACAGGGTCAAAATTGGTGTTACATTCCCATCCCCCTTCAATAGCACTGTCCTCAGTGCTTTATGAAATTTGAACAAAATGATACACTAGTACCGCCTCAGTGTTCCGCAGGATTGAACAAAAATGGATGTGCCAATCACATGGCATCCTCCAGCTCCGACGTAGCCTCTTTAGGTCCATAGTGCTCCCATTGCACCTTTACCTGCCCTATGGCTCAGTTCTGGAGCATTGTGACCTTCCTATCGAGGATGCGCATTGGATCGATTTGGAACTCTCCCTCAGGTTCCACCTAAATCACATCCCAATTTATCACATGGTTAGGATCATGTACATATTTCTTAAGCAAAGAAACATGAAAAACATTATGAGCTCTAGTACTAGTAGGAAATGCAAGTCTATATGCAACAGGCCCTATTCTTTCAATCACTTCAAACCACCCACAGTATCTAGGTGACAGCTTGGCACAACTTCCAAGCTTCAAGGAAATTTTCTTTGCTTTCACTCTGAGGTAAACATGATCCCCAACATTGAACTCTCTGTTCATCCTATGCTTATCTACATAGCTTTTCTATCTGTCCTGTGTTGCTTTCAGATTCTACCTAATCTTTACAACCTCTTGCTCCATTTCCTTGAGCAATTCTTGTCCAAGCACAACCCTGTTCACTGGGTTATCCCAAGTCACTGGTGTCCTACACCTTCTTCCATACAAATATTCATACGGACTCATCCCCAAGGATGCTTGCTGTCCATTGTTATAAGAAAACTCTACCAAGTGTAAGTAAACTTCCCACTTGGTTGGTTTGTCCATCACATACATGCGAAGCATATCTTCAAGCACCCGATTAACTCTTTCTATCTACCCATTTGTCTGAGGATGGTATGCGGTGCCGAAGTTTAGCTTTGTACCCAAATATGCAAACAACCCTTTCCAAAAATTGGAAGTGAACTTGACATCTCTGTCAGAGACTATTGCCTTCGAAAATCCATGCAATTTGAAAATCTCCTTCATGAAGATCTTTGCAATGTCATTAGTCTTATGCGTAGACTTTACCGGTATAAAATGTGCTGCCTTTGTCAACTTGTCTACTACAACCATGATGGAATCGTGTTGTCTCCAAGTCATCAGAAATCCTATAATAAAATCCATGGAAATAACTTCCCATTTCCATTTCGAAACTGGTAAAGGCTGCAACAAACCTACGGGATGTTAATTCTCAACCTTTACCTGTTGACATTTCATGCAACTTGAAATGTACTTAGCTATGTCCTTTTTCATTCCTAGCCAAAAGTACTACTTTCTAGCTGTAGCAATTGTCTTCTGATATCCTGGGTGACCAGAATACGGAGCTTGATGGATTTCATCCATAACATCTCTCCTCAATTCCGCTACATTCGAAATATAAATTCTGCCTTTATAAGTGAGGAGTCCATCTTCTTCCAATTTATATCCTTCATACTTCTTCTCAAGACTTTGTTGTTACAATTTGTCTTTTACCTACTCATACAATTCATCTTCGGCAACATGATTACCAATCTGCCGCCTCAAGTCTGATTGGCAAATACTAAGAGATGCCACATGCATTTCCTGTATCTTCATGCTGAGCGCATCAGCTACCTTATTCTCTTTCCCTTTTATGTGCTTGATTTCAAAATCAAACTCACATAAAAAATTCAACCATCTTGCTTGCCTAGCGTTCAAAGTAGGCTGATCAAATAGATACTTCAGACCACAATGATCTGTCCTGAGCTCAAATCTTCTACCCATCAAGTAATGTCTCCACATCTTGAGAGCATGTACTATGGTTGTGAGCTCTAGATCATGAGTGGCATAGTTCTTCTCATGCTCCTTCAACTTTCTTGATTCATAACATATCACGTGGTTGCCCTGCATAAGGACTCCCCCAAGCCCTTGTATGCTTGCATCGGTACATACCACAAAATATTTCTTTGGATCTGCAACCTTCAATACTGGTGCACTGGTGAGAAGATTCTTCAACTGCTAGAAGCTTTCTTCACATTTCGAAGTCCATTAAAACTTTACTCCCTTCTTTTGCAAATAAGTGATGGCATGTGCAACCTTGGAAAATCCCTCAATGAATATCCTATAGTATCCTGCAAGTCCCATAAAAGATCTTACATCTGTCACACTTCTTGGAGTACACCAATTCGTAATGGCTTCAATCTTCTCAAGGTCCATGGATATACCCTCTTCTAAGATAATGTGACCCAAATACTATATTCTATCTCTGTAGAAGTCGCACTTGCTCAATTTTGCATATAGCTGATGTTTCTTGAGCAATTGCAATGTCAATATCAAATGCTCTTCATGTTCTTCCTCATTCTTAGAATAAACAAGAATGTCATCAAGGAAAACAAGAACAAACTTGTCCAAATACTTGCTAAAGACACTGTTCATAAGGCACATAAATGTAGCTGGTGCATTTGTGAGACTAAATGGTACCACTACAAACTCATAATGTCCATACCTTGTTCTGAAGGCTGTCTTATGAATGTCTTCGTCCTTGATTCTCACCTAATGGTAACTAGACCTCAAGTCAATCTTGGAAAATACCTTTGCTCCTCTAATTTGATCAAAGAGGTCATCAATCCTAGGAAAAAAAAAATTATTCTTCACAATAACCTTGTTCAACTTCCTGTAATCAATACATAACCTGAGTGTACCATATTTCTTCTTCACGAACAGAACCGGTGCTCCCTAAGGAGACACACTCGGTTGGATATACTTCTTTTCCAACAACTCTTGCAGTTGCATCTTCAACTCTAGCATCTTCGGTGTACTCATCCTGTAGGGTGTCTTGGATACTGGTGCTGCTCCTGGCACAAGTTCAATGGTGAAGTCAATGCCCCTCTTTGGAGGAAGTCCTGGAATCTCATCAGGGAATACATCCTTGAATTCCTGTAACACCTGATAGTCCTCCAACCTAGGAGTTTCATCACCTGTTGGTTCTAGAATATGAGCTGCATACAACTAGAAACCTTTCCTACAAAACTTCTTCAACTGCATTGCTGAAACCTGTCTTACTGAAATTACCTTTGGAATACCCTTCACAACTATTGGGTTTCCTTCTTCATCTGTGCATTCAAAAGTCTTGTTATAGCAGTCAAGCTTCACTCTGTGAGCTTCTAACCAATCCATTCCAATGAGAATATCATAGGAACCAAGCGGTATAACATTTAGATCTACACAAGTGATAAATCCATTCATAACCAATAGACACTTCTCTACCAATTCACTAACCCTTCTCTTAGTCCTAGTGGCCGGCTGAACTAACCAAGGTTTCTTATGCTTGTCCTTCTTAGAAGCACAAATATAAACTACTTTAGGAGTAATGTAACTGTGAGTAGAACCAGGGTCAATCAAAATAGAAATAGATTGTTCAACAATCTTACCTACAACTTCAACCACAGTTGACTGGTGATCTTCCTGGCGGTCCTCCAGTGCTGCATAAATTCTAGGGACTGCTATTGCCACTTGACCCACTGTTTCTGCTCCCTGAATGCTATAAGCTGGCATTGTACTTTCATTCTCAAGTGGACAATATCTGCGCAAGTGGGGTCCTTCACATTTCCAACATTTGAGTGGAACTTTATTCTGATGTGGCTCTTTAGGCTTCCCACCTGTCACTCCAACTGGATTACTCACAGCTTGGGATGGCTACTTCTATCAATTCCTGAATCTAGAAGGTTTGAAACCTTTCCTTCTCTGGTCAAAATTCTCATTCTTCTTGTCCTTCCACACCTTATGGTAATCAGGTTTACCCTTGCTTTTCTCATAGAAATACTTATCCTTCCTTATCACTTCTTCAAGAGTCCTAGGTTCATAAAACTCAATTCTATCTTTGTAGGCTTGAGGCAATCCACTCAGAAACCGCTGGACCTTCACTTTTTCATCGCTGATGTACCGGACATACCTCAACAATTCCAAGAATTTTTTTTCATATTCATCCATGGTCTGTTGTCCCAATCACAGCTCATGGAAATCCTTGATCTTGTCATCATAATACCTATAAGAGAGGTATTTCTGCCTGAAATACTTCTTGAACTGTTTCCACTTCGGTTTCCTTTCACTGATCTTCTTTACTTTCTTGAAGTGTTCCCACCAAATGGATTCTCTTCCATTTAGATTGAATATGGCAACTCTTACCTTCATGTTTCTTCAATAATCCTATACTTGGAAGTACTTCTTTATCCCAAGGAACCAAGTTTCAGCTTCTTGTCCCGTCTTTATCTCACCATCAAATGTAGAAGGTTTAGCTTTCCTAAATTCATCTCGAGAGCGATCCCTATGGTGCCTTCTTCTTTTCCTTTTATGAGAAGATGAACTTGTATCTCCACTGGATTCTTCAGAGTCAGATGATCCACTAGAATTCCTTCTCCTCCTCCTAGTGTTTCTCTTACTGCCTTCTGGTCTTGATGTACCTTGTACAAAATCTATCTTTCTCTACAATTTTGTCAAACTCTGCAACATGGCAGCATTCAACTGATGTTGCTCTTCCTAGGATTTAATCAAGCTTCTCATGGTGGCTGTAACCTCGGACAGTGTCTCTTGGAATCTCCTTCCATTAGACTCTATGTCATCATTTCCATTTCGGACATTTTCTCCCATGGCATCTCTTGCACGCTTGTAAGAATCCCGAGCATCATACCCATCATGGGTTCTCATGACTGAACCACCTCTTGCTTTACCACACTGTTCTTTCTAGAGTACTGCTATTGCAAGCTGTCTATAATTCTGCAATGTGTTAGTAACACACTATTAGACGCATATCATTAATATAAATCAAAACTACTTACCTTCCTCTTTTGGAAATTCATAAAACACAATTTTGCTTAAAACACAAAATTTTCCTCTCTTTCTTTTCAGCCATATGACCACTGATAATCTGTTGAAATTTGTTGAAAGACAGTTGAAAACTACTTGAAAAATTATTGAGAATTTCCTTTGAAAAACCCAAATCTCCTTAGGCCCAATCGGACCCCTTCCCAACTACCTTTCCGACACTTCAATGGTCAAAACATCTAGCTCGTCGGTGGTCTGTTTGCTTATTTCTTCCCGGCGTTTCGGCGGCAAACCAACTAAACTTCTGATCTACATCGGCGAGAAAATCAACTGTTCATCAGGTGCATAGTCCCTTGAGTAGCCGCAATGGTGGTAAGTGATCCTCCTATGGATTCCACGGGCATCTTTTGGCTATCGACCTACTATCCATCGGGTGGATAGTGCTTTGGACTGCCACAATGGTGGGTTCAATATCCTTTGATTCCGTCTAATCAGCGGCCTGATCGTTAATACTTTTTCGATGAATTTATACTCTTCAAAGTTTTCTTCTAATCAGGTCCTTAATCATCTATCATTCCGAACTTCGTCGGCGATAGCTTAGACTAACCACTACGTCGGCGGCCGAGTTCCCTACGCATCGAACAGTTAGTCTCTTCGGCTTCCGCAATGGAGGCCCACAATCTTCCTATGTCTTCTGTAGCTCACGACTTTGTCGGCGGTCGGAATGACTAGTATTTGTGGCATCAGTGATAGGATGCACTTCTCATTGGGTGACCAGTTCATTATGTGGCTGCAACGGCGAGTAGCAGAGTCACTATGGTCTCCGCGGGGCAATCATTGGCGGTCTGAGTAGTTGTTAATTGCGACATCAGATGGATAGTTTACTAAGCAGCCACAACTGTGGTTCACCTTCATTGAACCTTTTCTGATCGACGATCCGATCCACTAACATTGCACGATGGCCAATGATCTCGTGCCTTAGAGAAAATTTTGAATTTTCTTCTTGCCTTGTCTTCTGCAACATCGGCTCTTCCATCTTCTATTCATCAGCGATGTCAATGACTATTCTCCTCCAATCAGCAACTGAAACACAACCATCACGGTATCAGTAAGCGGAACCTGTATCCATTGGAGGATTAGTGCACTAGGCTTCCACAATGGTGGCGCTTTGAACCACTAATTCCTTCTGATGTTCATTGGTGACCCGTACAACTAACATTTCCTCATGGCTGATAAAGTCAACACTTAGAAAAATTTCAAAAATTTTCCTCCTCTCTCTTCCACCGCATCGGCCGTCGAATTAACTATCCGTCGAGTGGATAGTGTCTTAGACTGTCGCAACGGTAGGTGCGCCATCAGCTAAAAGTTTCCGATGTAGTTCATTGGCAGTTCCCTTGTCTAACCATCAGCAATGAAAACAACTATCTTCCACCGATCACCGATGGTCGGACTTAGAAATTTTTTTCACAATCTTTCTCTCTACCTTTTTCCGCTGCTTCATCGGCTCAACCATCTCCTATCCATCGCCAACCAAATCAACTGTTCTCTCCCGGTCGAAAAACTGAAGCACATCGACATCGGTAGTCGGAAATTTTCCTCGTCGGAAGACTAGTGCTCTATGCTTCCAGTATAGTGGGCACACGAACCACTAATGTCTTCCGATGGCCAATGATTTCGTTACTTAGAAAAATTTTCTGAATTTTCCTGCCACAATTTTCTGATCACTACTGGGCAGAAGGCAACCTGCCTCTGCTATCTGATCTTTCATGGCCCATTCAGGCCCATGCTACAACCAGAGGTCTCATACCACACTGTAACGTCCCTGACCCTCTAACCAGCCAAAGAGGACGATACCATACATCAGATCATCCAGGCATATAGCCCCACGAACATGAACATACATATATGTAATGCTGAAGCATGATACTTATAACATAAAACATATTACAAAGCATAATCATTCATATACACAATGGAAGAAAAAGATATCAATCAACACTCATGCATATACAGATCAGCATTTAACATGTGCCTTATCATTCGTCAATGGTAAATATAATTGCAGACACAAGTTAGGAAAGAATACTTATCTTATAGAGAACTTGTTCCGCAACCAGCTATGTCGCTGCAACATTCCACCCAACCATAGGTCGGGTGCTCTTTAATCTCTCAGCAACACTGAAACCCTCGAGCTGGGCATGATTCCCCAAGGAATAAGGAACTAGTAGGCTCACACATAGCCAAGGATAACAACACCACAAAGGTACACAATTCAGCCAAGCTAACATAGTTGGGTTTATCAGGCGAACAATAGATTATCCAAGCCAATAAGGTGGGTTTATCAGGCCACCAAAGAGCTGGGAAAGGCTAAATGCTAAGCTGGTGAGCTCATTGAAGAGCTACAGACACCAACACTAGAGCCAGCCTGGCTTCTAGAACACCCACACACACCCAACACGAGGAAATTAGTCCCTTCTCCGCAACGTAGTCCCTCAGACCTTGATCTCCCTTCCAGTGCTATTCAAGGGTTGTGGAGAAGAAAGCCAGCTCAGTAGCTCTATTTGTGTGGTTCTCAACCCACCAGGTTTATCAAGCATCTCAAGCCCTCATTCACCACTCTAATGTAGTCCGAGGACAAAACCACTACATGCAAGCAGCCAAACAGCTATTCAAGCTTTTACAGGGGAAAAACATAGTCGACCAGAATGTAGGAACTCACAACAATATTCAACCAATACCACCATAAAAAGGGAAAACACAACCAAGAAATCATGGGAAAACAGCAGCCCACAAACAACCATGAACCCATAGCACCCGATCCTCAAAGCAATCGCTGGAGAATCTTGCACATGCAGAAGAATGGAGAAGAAATAGACTCCCACTCTCTACGTGAGGGAAAAGACATAGCCAACAGTCACAGTTCAGCAATGAACACCCAAGACATTACCCTGTTCGATCAGGAGCGTAAAATAGGAAAAAGGGATCAATAATGAAAACATAGCCATGATCTTCAGAGGAAGGTCGGGACAATACATAGTCCATTCCTGCGAAAGGAAAATCGGTTGTCTGTGTGAATGGAAGGGACGCAACCACAGACCGACAATCCCCTGAGAGAGGGAAGGAGAACCCCTAAACAATGGAATGTGGAACCTTTTAACTCCACCCAGCATGAGGGAACATGAATAGACTCTCCATCCCCATAGTGGATAGACCATCCACTACCAAAAGACACGTCGTGGAGAGTGAGAGAAGACGTGAGCGTAGTAGTGGTTTTCCTACCAGCCAACAACTGCCCCAACTAACAACAGAAATAACTAAGGTGGTGGTTTGATGAGACAAGGGAAGGTGAGCGAAGAGAGTGGTGACACATGGATTTTCCCCCATGGCTCAGTGTTCAGCATTCCCCCTCCATATCCTTTGGAATCATGCCCTTTTCAATTAGGTTGCAGTGAACATAGTTGGTTGGGTCATTTAATTAAAAATGCACATTTACATGATGCCACAATTAAATATATGCTGTATGTCCCAATATACCATCGATGACCATTCCAATCCGAAACATAACATAACTAAATCAATGGTGGGGCCTTTGCCCTTAGCTCCTTAGCATGATTATTTACAACATATGTATCACATATATTTAACACAAATGAGGTCAAAATTGGGGTGTTACCGAAAAGAGGAGAAAGTGATAGGAAGAGAGCAATCTATTGTACTCCAATAAGAAAGAAAAGCGAATATGGCAGCTGAATCAGAAGGAAATCCACCAGAGTTGGGTCATGACCAAGGAGAAGAGGGAGTTGATGAAGAGTTGTCCCCCATGGAAGAAGACTTGTGGATAGAGTGGGATAGAGCTCTCCAAGTAACCATACCGAAAGATATAATACCACATTCCCCATCAAATTTTACTGAGAGTTCCCAAGTGCAAGACATTGTTCAAGAAGAATTGGGAATAAGACGTGGACATTAGGTGTTAGAGTTGACGAGACGATGCAGGAAATGATGTCCACCATATTTTAATTCATCGACCATGAGAAGGGAATTGGATCAATTTTCAACCCTATTCTATTAATCTCACACAGTGATCTAGGGACTAAACACAAGTCTCATCAAAGATTAATAACAATAAGTCATGAAAATGGTTTAATTGTGCTACAAAATGAGTAGCCACTTTGTATATTCACACAAAGAATGAATAATACAATACAATGATCATGATGCAAGCATGAATGACAAAGCAATTCGAATTCCTAAGGAGGTCATTCGAATTGAATGAGTGAGTCTAGCTTAACTGAATGTAAGCCATAGTCAACACTCAAGTTACACTGATCAAAACCCTAATTGACTCAACTGAGCCATAACTGAAGTTGGAGTGCAATAAATGACTGAGTCTTAACTGAAAGAGATCAAACACATGTCACAGTAAGCCAGCCATCAAGTGGTAGCGCTTCAATGACTCCAATGAACCCTGATGAGGTTAACTGAAGTGTAACTAGACATCAGAAGTGGTTGGAGGCACCCCTGTTGACTCCAGTTCATTAAATAATCATTAAATACTCAATTTAATGAAGGAAGGTGCCTTTACTGATCTGTTTAACTGATTGTAACCATCAGTTAGCAATATGGTGCATTAATGACACTCAGATCACCCCTGAAGTGCTCCAGTTAGCCTCCCCAAATGTAGGAGAAGGCTAAGTTATCCTCCTTGACTAAAGGTAGGCATGGATGTGATCTAGCTGATGTCATCAAGTGCTCCTCTGATGTTAATTAAGTCAATAATACTTAGGAAAGTGGTTTAACTAGGCGAAATTGGCCAAAATGAGTGTGTAAGGTGGTAAATGTCTCCAACACCCCCCTTTAAGATATACTCAGGAGGAGTTAGAAAACATAAATGCATAAAAAATGCTAGGACCCTAGAAACTAAGGCCATAGGTCACCTTGTACAATGTTGAAACTGAAACAATGCTAAAAAACAAACAAGCGAGGAAAAGAGGGAAAACCCAGTGGAAACCCCCCTCCCTCAAGCTGAACACTGAAAGTAGTCTGAATCACCCTAATGAAATCACCCCCAACAGTGAACAGAAGTAAGTGAACTTCTTTTTTGAAAATCTCTTGGTGAACATGTCTGCAATCTACTCATCAGTCGGGCAGTATTGTAGAATGATGGTCCTGTCATGCATTAGCTCCTTGATATAGTGCATGTGGATCTCTACATGCTTTGTCCTCTTCCTAGTAACTAGATATGTAGATATCTTAATAGAAATTTGATTGTCACAAAAGAGGACAGTGGAAAAAGTACTACCAAGATCAAACTCTGAAAGAATGCCTTGCAACCAAACAGCTTGGATGCAAGCATTCACCGCTCCTCGATACTCGGGCTCTACTGAAGATAATGCTATGGCAGCCTGATTTTTGCTAGACCAGCAAATGGGGCCACCACCAAACATGAATACATATCCAGAAGTAGACTTCCGATCAATAGAATCACCCACCCAATCGAAATTTGTGTATCCAACCAGCTCTAGCTCGGAGTCTACAGCATAGTGAATGCCGTAGGTCCTGGTTCCCTGAATATACTGGAGGATCCTCTTGGCTTCCTTCCAATGAAGATCATGAGGTTTCTTCATGTATCTTGATACATAATTCATGGCATAACAGATATCAGGCTAAGAATGTGTCAAGTAAAAAAAGCTACCAATCAGTTGTCGATAGATAGTGCAGTCCATGGGAGGTGTGCTTTTTCCTTCTTCAAGGCTGATCCCTGAAAGGAAAGGGAATGGTGCAGGACTACATTCAGCCATGTTAAAATTGAATAACAGGTATTATATGTATTTGGACTGAGTGACCACTATCCCATCATAAATTTGCTCAATTTCGAGTCCCAAAAATTGTTTTAGGGGCACCAAATCACTCATTTCAAAGGCATTGTGGATAGCAGTTTTGATGGCTGAAATGGAAGCAACTGTGCTACCTGTGATCAGTAATTCATCAACATATAAAAAAATAATGATTAAATGACCATCAAACTGCTGTATATACACATTTTTATCTTATCTATACCTTTGGAAGTTTTGCGAGAGAAGGAAGGCATCCATCTTGGAATACCACTCTCTTGGGGCCTGTTTTAACCCGTAAAGTGACTTCTTTAGCTTGCAAACCAAAGATGGATCAGTGATTTATCCCTCAGGCTGCTTCATGTATATCTCTTCATGAATATCTCCATTCATAAATGCTGACTTAACATCCATATGATGCACTTTCCAGTGCTTAGATGCCGAAATTACCAAAACTAGGCGGATGGAGTCCATTTTTGCAACCGGTGCAAAGGTCTCATGGTAGTCCACATCTTGGACTTGAGAGAAACATTTTTCCACCAGCCTTGCCTTATATTTTCAGGTTCTTCCATCAGCAGAAACCTTGGTCCAAAACACCCACTTGCATTGAACCAATTTCCTTCCCATAGGAAGAGAAACTAGCTCCCAAGTAATGTTTTTCTGAAGAGAATTCATCTCTTCATCCATGGTAACTTGCCATCTCAGATCCTTCAGAGCATTGTAGTTGGATTTTGGGTCTGAACTAATCATCAAATAGCAAGTTTTGGATAGTAAATTATCAGTACAAGAGAGCACAATACCTGCTCTTTGGAAATCGGACCGGGTTCTCCTTGGATCATCCAGATTTCCAATGTTATCTCCTGCGGAGGAGAGTGTCTGTCGAGCCCATGTGGGAAGATGATTTTGTACTTCAGGTTCTGATTCAGGATCTGATGTTTGCTGCACATTGATATAAAAAATAATAGGATCCAAATCAGGGTCATCACCCCCAATTTCATCATCCAAATATTCAGTAGAATAGGAAGGAAATTCAGTAGTTTTCTCCTTCACTAGTTCCACCTCCTGAAGGGGCTCATCGAAATTGACACTTCTCTTGATGATGATCTGTTTTGTTTTGATATCCATCAGCTTGAAACCTTTTGATTCATTAGGATACCCAATAAACAATAATTCTATGCTTTGTAGTTGCAAATCCCTTCTTTTATGAAGTGGAATCCGGGCCCATGCAGTGGACCCAAACACCCGCAAGTTCGACACATACGGCTTGTGTTCGAAGTATGCTTTGAAAGGGGTCTTCCCTTTCATGAATGAGTGTGTAACCCTGTTATGAATTTATGCTACAGCATGCATGGCTTCAGCCCACAAATTTGCAGCCAACTTCTTTGATTCCAACATACAGGTGGTCATCTCCTTGAGAGACCAATTCTTCCTTTCCGCTACTCCGTTCTGCTGGGGAGTGTAGGGAATTGAATGTTGGACCTGAATACCACTTTGGGAGCATATGTGCAGAAAATAATTATTGACATACTCCCCACCATTATCAGATCTCAAGATCTTGATCTTAATCCCAGAGGCATTCTCGATCAAGGCCTTCAGTTCAGAATTTTTCTCACATACTTCAGACTTCTTTTTGAGAAAGAAGACCCATGTGTACCTTGAAAAATAATCAATAAAAGTTAGAAGATACCTTGATCCATTCATGGATGTTATAGGCATCAGACTGCTGATATCAGAATGTATCATCCCCAATATGCATGTAGCTCGGTTTGCCTTTCCCTGATCGAACTTGTGCTCAAGGTGTTTTCCAATCACACAGTCCTTGCAATTTCTAGTGGTTTCCATGACGACCAAGAGGCCTTCAACCATGGATTTTTTCTATAATTGCTGTAAATATTTGAAATTTATATGGCCAAACCTTTCATTCCACATCCTACTAACTTCATTTCCATGAGTTAGCAGAGCGGTGGGCTTTGCATCCGCAACAAAGTGAGAGAACTCATAGGCTTTTGCATGATGGTTTGCAAGGCCTTTAGCAATGAGTTTCCTAGATGCAAGCTCTGTTATCTCAACAAAATTTGGGCTGAAATAAACTCTCTTATCCAATCCTATATGTTTCATATGATAGACACTAAGGAGATTTGATGCCAGAGACAGTACATACAAAACATTTGAAAAATAGCCACTCTCAAGATCAACACTACCTTGTCCTTCTGAAATGATGGTGGAGTCATCTCCCATGTGGATGGGGATGGATTTTTCAGTCTCCAAGGATGAAAAGGAGTATATTTCAGCCATCATGTGGTTCGAAGCTCCAGAATCAATCAAGAGTGCTTTCGACTTTGAAGTGCTTGCCATGAGGGCATGACCTTTTTCATGCTGTGGTTCCAGATATTGCTGATCTCTCCTCCGAAAGCTTTCTGAAAGATTGATGTGATTTCTCTCAAGGAGAGAGGTAGCTTCATCAAGCTTCTTCTTCATGCAGGCATGTTCAGGGTGGAAGCCCTTCCCACAATATGAATACTTGACTTTTTCCTTTCCATGGTGCCCTTTTCCTTTGTTATTCCTTGAGCTAGAAGACTCATCATGCTACTAGTTTTCAACTCTAGGATTAGGATCTTCAAATTTTACTTTTGGGTTCTTCTGCTGCTTTCCTTTACCCTTCAAATATTTGGGCCCCAAGACATGGAGGGCTTGATCATGGGAGGATCTGATGATCCCCATCTGGACAAGATTATCATGTTCACTTGTTAGGGACTCAATGAAGGCATTGAGTGTAGGCATCTTCCATCCAGGGGTTGTGAGCTTCCCCGCATGGAATGTAGAGACAAAAAATGAATAATCACCTTCAAGTTTGGAGAGTATGGTGAGGATTAGCTGATCATCTACCTTCTCCACTTTGCATTGCTTCAAGAGTAAGACAATGTGCTTGAAATTTGTGAAAAATTCATTCAATGTTCGAAATTGGAAGGCTGGAGAGACATCAATTCATTTTTGAGCTGGTAAACTCTCAAATCATCCTGCTTTCCATATAGGGTTTCCAGTTTGTCCCAAATTTCCTTTGGAGTCTTCAATCCTGAAATATGGAAAAGAAGATCCCAGGAAATAGAGAGGCACAAGAATCCGAATGCTTCATCCTTCTTGTTCAAGAATATTGATTTGTCTATAGCAGAACCAGGCTCATCTTCAGTGTCCATGGTGACTCTATAGAGTCCTATGGATCACAGCTGAATCTCCATGTCTCCTTTCCATGTGTGGAAATTGAAGGGAGTCAAAAGATCTACTGAGGAGGCCATCTGGATCTGCTGGAGCGAATGCTTCACCTGTAGAAAACTTGAAAATCACAACAGAAAGGGAAATGTAAGGTCAGACAACCTGCACATTTTTGGCTTTCATCACACCCAGCATAGTCAATCAAGCAAGCTTGATCAACAAGTTCTTTACTTGGGGTATTAAGTGGTAAGAGTTGGCTTTTGGTGCAGTGTTGGATTTTTGAGCTATTACTCAATTTTCATGCAAGATCTGTCAAAAACCTTGTTTTTGAGAGATCTGAGCTTCATCCCGACGTGAGATCTGATACCATATTAATCTCACCCAGTGATCTAGGGACTAAACACAAGTCTCATCAAAGATTAATAACAATAAGTCATGAAAATGGTGTAATTGTGCTACAAAATGAGGAGCCGCTCTGTATATTCACACAAAGAATGAGTAATACAATACAATGATCATGTTGCAAGCATGAATGACAAAGAAATTTGAATTCCTAAGGAGGTCATTCGAATTGAATGAGTGAGTCTATCTTAACTGAATGTAAGCCACAGTCAACACTCAAGTTAACCACTGATCGAAACCCTAATTGACTTAACTGAGCCCTAACTGAAGTCAGAGTGCAATAAATGATTGAGTCTTAACTAAAAGAGATTAGACACATGTCATAGCAAGCCAACCATCAAGTGGTAGCGCTTCAATGAATCCAATGAACCCTGATGAGGTTAACTGAAGTGTAACTGAACATCAGAAGTGGTTGGAGGCACCCTTGTTGACTCTAGTTCATTAAATAATCAATTTAATGAAGGAAGTTGCCTTCACTGCTTTGTTTAACTGATTGTAACCATCAGTTATCAATATGGTGCATTAATGACACTCAGATCACCCTCAGAGTGCTCCAGTTAGCCTCCCTGAATGTAGGAGAAGGCTAATTTAGCCTCCTTAACTGAAGGTAGGCGTGGATGTGATCTAGCTGATGTCATCAAGTTCTCCTCTAATGTTAATTAAGTCAATAATACTTAGGATAGTGGTTTAACTAGGCCAAATTGACCAAAATGAGTGTGTAAGGTGGTAAATGTCTCCAACATATTCTTCCTCTTGCATTATTCATCTACTTTACTCAGAACATGGAGGAGCACACCCCCACCCAATTCTAGCTAGAACCAATTCACCAGATACGTCAGCATCACCGAGAAGAGATGTAGCCAAGTTTGAACAAAATTTTACCTGGTTGTCGACATAAGCAGTCGACATAAATCGACTTCTAGTCGAAAGTGAAATGACCATTACATAAAACACTACCGACAGAAACAAAATTTCAGTCGAAAAATAGTTGTGAAGAAAACACAATTACAGGGAGCAACCCACCACCACCACCACCACCAAACCCACCGACTGAAGGAGACAAATACATTGAATATGTGGCATGCATGACCACTCATATTCCCCTCTATGAGGGAGATAAAGACCCCAAACGACCTTAGTTCTAGCGAAGTCCATCAAATGGTGCAGTTTGCTAGTGCTCTTTGGAAACAAGCAATTACTTGGTACATGAACTACATTGAAAAAAAATTGAATGCGACAAAAGGTCAAATTAAGGAACAATTTATGTCATTCTTTAAAACACCCGACGCCAAGCATGTTGCAGCTAAAAAACTAAAGACCACAGCTTGGAAACTGACAGAAACAGTTCAAGAATATGACAAAAGATTTAAGGATTTACTGAGCCAGTTGGAATATAATATTGATGATCAATTACTAATTCAGTGGTTTGTTGCTATACTACTACAGAAAATTCGAATGCATATTCAGCTGGATAACTTCAACACATATGAAGATGCACTTACGAAGACGTTACAGATAGAAATGGATGAGGATTATCCTGTAAATCCTACCGATAAAAATATGAGGAACAATTGGAAAGCATGCAAAAATCAATACATGAAATGAGCCTCGGAGGAAACGATGTTTGGTGAATAAAATGCTCGACGACTAGGCATATGAAATACTACTATCGATAGGATGACCGTCGACAACACATCTGGTTCATGCAAACAAACTGATTTTGCGACATATGTCCGAATCATGACTTACATGCAACAAAATATTTCCCATACAATAAGAAGAATGAGCAAGCATAGTGGTGCGCAATCTGCGATGTGAAAAGCCACTCGATAGTAGAATTTCATTTAAATTTTAAAAATTGACATAATTATCAAGCAGTCTATAAAACGAATGCTGTCACGTAGAATAATAGTGCTGACAATAATTAAAGGAATATAATAATGACTGGAATGATTGAAATAATTATCAAAGGTATTACGGCCATAGATACAAGCGCCTGAATGAAAACTATAATGGACATGGAGGAATTCAAGGCCGAGGCCGATATTTTAGAAATCGGGAAAACAAACCACGTTGACCCATCCAGTGCTATACATTCCTAAACGGAGGACATCGACATGCGGATTGCCCATACAAGTACCAGACCAACCTGAAATTTTGTACAAGTTGTGGAGTAGGTGATCACTCTTTGGAGGATTTCCCTACCATGCTTGAAAAAATAAAAATAAAAATAACATTAATGTCTTGTCTAGTGTTTGAAAGTGTGATATTGTTCAAACTAATAATTTGCAAATTGTTACTCGACAAGGAACAAAAATTGGCATGGATAATCCACAAATTAGTAAAATAGAAAGTAAAGAAGATTATCCTAACCCTGCTAAACAAAAACGATTATATAATGATGCATCAAATATATTCCAAGAACTAGTAGCACATGAATAAAATGATGACTCTCGACATAATACTTCTAACAAACTAATTAAACTAATAAATAGTGATGATTCTGTTGCAAAGCTTATTGATTTAATGTACAATCTTAAAAATAATTATGGAGAAGATAAACAGGATAAAAGTATATGTATCCTTAGTAAAAATATAAACACTATGCTGACCCATTAGTCGATCTTGAAATTGAAGGCTACCTCATCTGACAAGTCGTTCTTGACTTCAGATCGCGGGTAAGCATAATGACCAAAGACATATGGGAACAACTTGGTAAACGTCGATTAAAAGAATCTGCATATATTCAAAATTAGCAAATCAAGGATTAATCAAACCCATTGGTGTTTGGAAAAAAGTTGATATATCTATTATAGGCATCCCAACTAAAGTCAACTTCGAAATTATTAACCTTAAGGAAGGATCTAGTTCCTTTCTAGCTCTAGTAGGTCAACCACGGTGATGAAAAAATGAAGACATCTATTTCATTAGATAAACAAAGAATCAAACTTAAGCATAATGGAAAAATAGTCATTGTTCTGATCCATCCATCCTAAGGAGAATCTTGGACATAACCCATAAATGAAGATGTCAACGTTCGACAGTTATACTAAATACATAATAATGAAGATTATATCGAACCTTGAACACATATGAAGAATTCCAGCTAGGGAATCCTGATTCGATCGGTTATAACTCAGATGCAGAATTATATGATTGGGAACTAGAAAATTATGAATTACAAGCATGGGAATTTTGGACCATTGAAACCATTCCTAAAAAGAAAACCCAACAATGTTTTTCTGTCACTAGAATCCCTAAAATATTTGAATGAAAAATTAGAGAATATCCATCTCTAACACCAACAAAGAATGGAACAGCAGGATGACCACCACTTAGATAGAAAGAACGTGAATTATCAGCATTTCATGTTGTAAAATTTTCTAAAACTATAGGTGAACAAGGCCGACTCCAAAGTCCGGTCAAGACATTTACAAGGCAAGTTGCTTGATGGTGGGGTACACACCAGTCAAGACTACAAACATGGACGACATCTTCTAATTAATTTATCGAAATATTTGGACGAAAGAAATTAATAACACAATCAAATATACCAATCTTCACAGAAGGGCAGGGCCCTGAGAAACACATTGCTACATGTGAAAAACAGTGGATAAGATTAGATTGTAAAGATGAGTGAATCTGGCTGCACTTATTTCCAAATACAGTTGATAATCTACCAAATAAGTGGTATAAAATGGAAGAATAAAGAGGATAAACGTTCACATGGAATGAACTTAAATAAAATTTTCTTAACGACTTCAAATTTTCACCTCAAGATGAACTATTGGTCGAAGCATCTAAACAAATAAAAACTTTTCTACAACCGACTGAAAACCAAAAAACCATAGAAACTTGACAAAGATTAATATTGAGTGCTAGTACAATCCTTGGCTACATGAATGCACCACTTATGAATAGTTTCATTGGCACGAAAGAGATAATTACACAATTCATTGTCAGCAGGCACAATAATGGTATATTCTATTTCGATACACCTCTGGAAATCACCCGCGATATAATATATAGGATTATTGGTCTATCAACCAAAGGAGATTCAGTGCCTATTAAATTAAACCTAGGCCTCGTTGAAGAAACTAACAGGTACAACAATAGGAAAAATCTAAAGTGTGTTGATAATAAGTCAAATCATCTATGGCACACCAGAGATAGATGCCAAAATTATCTCTATGGCTTTAACAAGCACTGAAAAAGGCTCTATCCTAAAGCTCGACATGATGGAAGAAGTTCAAAATGTGTCGACAAAAGGAAACTCTATCATTGGGATGACCATTTAGCTGAGATAATTAAGCACATCTACGTAAAATTCGAAGAGGAAGGTGCCCAAATCTGGTTCTCTTCACTGATAGTCCGGATCACTATGTACCATCTTCGACTAGTCAGATATAAGGACTTCACTTTGCCAAATCGACTAGAAATATGGAATTTTAAATCCTTCGCCCTGACTGGTTGTCGGCTGGGAGCAGAAACAACAAAAATTTGGCTGGATACATGGCTCCAAGCACTGAAAATCAAAACTACTCGATGGTGGGTATCAGAGAATGTTCGAAGAAGTCTACCACCGACATCACACATCCAACTTGAGTTGGACCATACGTCGGTCTGGTATCTCAAGGATATGGACGAATCACAAGAGAACTCAACTTCTTCCCTTCGGTTGATAAAATATTCATAGAACTCAATCGACAATCCGATAACAAGTTGGAGATACCACCTATAGTGAGAAAAATTGATCAACCAATTATCAAGCCCTTAACCTATTCGAAGAAACAAGAGTACTATGAAGTTAGACTACATATAAGCACCTTCACTCTTGACCGCAACAGTATTGGTTACATCAATCCATTGGGGGTAGCATTGTTGATGTATTTTTAACTTCGAAATGTATTCACTTGTATATCTTATGTATTGTACCCCAATGTTTATTCCAGAAAGTATCTATAATGTAATTGTGTCACTTCATGCCTCGATGTTCCTATAGGGAGATTCAATAATGTAAACAAGTCATGTAAATTCATTGAGGTTAACCCTCCATTGTAAGTTGGGGAAATAGTCCCCACAATTGAGTTAAGGTTAACCCTCCTTGTTGATGAGAGGGCAAAGTCCCCAGAGTTGTGGGGCACTAGGGTTATTAGACTCTCATAGAGGTGTCGGACTTGGTAAGTAATTGTTATGTGGGGCTGACTTGTTGGAGTGGAATTTAAGTCAACAAAAGAATATAAATAGAGAGTGAGCCTCTCTATTTATCACACACTCACTCACTCATTAGGGCGCATGAGTGAGAGAGGAGAAGCTCTCTCAAGTGTGAGAGAGAGAAAAACCGTGGAGATCATCTTTTTTGTTTTTGGGTTTTATTGCTGCCATTGGTGCTCATTCTATCTCTGAGGAAGTTGCGGGGTTTTCTCCTTTATTTTTTCCCCAAGGAAAATTCTTTGTGCCTCTTGTCTCTTGTGAGTTTTGTTGTGCATGTTATTCTCTTAGATAAGATCCTAGATCATATTACTTAAATGATAAAAAACTAACATGGTATCAGAGCTGACCTGAGAAGAAGACACTGTGCAGCTGGAGAATCTAGGGCTTCTTACCTTTTGGGTCTCTCTCCACAATCCATCAGCAAAAGGATGCTAGGCTAACTCTCCATTGAAGGGCGCATCTTTTTATCGAAGTAGAATTTGGTTCCGGGCATTTTCAGTTTTTGCTGCGGGAAATTAGGGATTTTTACCGAAGAGGAATTTTTGAGTGAGCCCAACATAGGATTTCTCTCCTCATCAAAATCAAATTTTAGAGATCTGGTTCGAGATTTTTGGTTGGGTGAAACTCCGGGAAATTCAAACCCTAGTTTGACCCCGGGCCTGAAAAACCTTAAAATACTGAAACTGATAGTTTTGGTAGATTCGCTATATCTCGTGATTGGAGAAGGATCAGGTGCCAAAAATTTCATAGGTCGAATATAAATTCCTGATGTACATTGTTTCCAAGTTTTAGACTTAGATGCACTATATTCTAGGAGATATGATTCCTCCTAGTTAGGGTTCCAGCCTCTTCCAGGATTCATCCCTAAACAGGACACCTAGGGAGAATTGCTATATGCCGGGATACGAAGGTCCAAATTAAATTTCTCTAGATTTTCCAGAAAGGGCACCGACTTTAATTTCTATGGTAAAATTTTTAGACCCCGAAGATGAAAAAGTGACACGTGGCAGTTTGTACAACTTCGATATGTTGAACTGTCCTGAAATAGGTCACCCTGGGAAAACGCTCATAAGTCCCAATTGGTGAAACAAATTCTGATGAAATATATGGTGTTGGAACAAGGACAAACTATGGTACCTCATTACAATATATCAGACATATAGGAGTAGTAATTTTGAAGATACCGCAGAAACAGTATCAAACATTTCTGCAGAAGAAATTGGTAAACTAGGGCTTCCTATTTTGGGAGCTTCCCTCCACTCTTTTCAGAAAAGGAGTACATTGAGAATATCGCCTTGAAGAGGTATATATTTCTATCCAATAAGATCTAAATGATTCCAAGTTTTGAAAATTAGGGTTTCTTTGACAAACCCTAGATTAGCCAGCTTCAGAACCAAGACGGACACCTCAAATCGATAAGATCTAATCTTTTGTTATTTACATTTGAGGTTCTCATTTCTAAATGACTAGTCACACCAGCTTGATGACAATTTTGGTAAAACTGACAAATTCCAAGTATGGAAGTATTGGATCTCACTGGTTCTTCAAGAAAATGAATTGGACACCTACATAAGTGGAGAGGTTCCAGTTCTAGAGGGAGATGAGGCTAAAAGCCTTCAAACAAGAAGAACTTGGTCAAGGTCAAGAATATCATTGCTGATTCAATCATGAATCACCTTATACCACAAGTTTCTTCCCTAAGGACACCGAAAGAGATGTTTGATTCCTTGACCAAGCTATTTAAAGGGAAGAACATAAATCAAAAGATGACTTTGATAAACCAGTTGAAGAATGTGAAGATACATAATGCTGAGACCATATAGTCATACTTTACAAGGGTCTCTCAAATCAAAGAACAACCTGAAGTAGTAGAAGAAGAAGTGGAGAATGCATAAGTTGCGATAACCACCTTCAATGTCCTCCCAGGATCATGGGATTCATTTGTTTGAGGAATGTGTGCTAGAAGGAAGTGATTACTTTCAACAGACTCTGGGAAGAGCACACACAAGAAGAAGCTCAAATCATAATAAGAGAAAAGAATATGGGAGCAAATGAAGATCAAGCTCTCACCATCCAAAGAATATCCCCAAAGCGATGAGGAATACAAAGGACTCAACTCTTAAAGAACCTCTTATCCATCTTAGCATTTGGATAAGAAATTATGTTGTTATGAATGAAGAAGATGATGAAGCTGAAAGAAGGAGTCTACCCATGAAACAAATAAAGATAAGTATTCAATTGTCATTTCATGATATTGTTTTGTTATGCACTTGTTTATAGTCAGTTGATGTGTTATGCATGATAGAATGTTTGCATTAATGACAGTATACTACTAATATGCATGTGATGGGTAAGTATCTCATGGTTCTATACAACTCTCCATTTCTACTTATCTAGAATGAAACCTATTTGCTGACATATTGGATTAGTGCACAATCTCAATGTTGTCCTGGTAGAGATGGAAGGCATCTAGAAATTTTCCGTGAGATATGGATGAACGTTGTATTGGATAAAATAGTTGCATGATCATATATTTATGCATAATAATTTTCCATTATGAATATTCCTTTTGAAAATTTTCTAACCATACAGATGCATTTGACTTGTAGGAAAGATCGCGTACATAATCACCTACAAGAAAATAAGGATGAGACTTGTTTTGAAGAACAAGTGACGATAGATAAAGAAGAATATGATGATAATTTTAAAGAATTCAAGAGGCCTCAGACACATTGCAGTTATGTGACACTGTTGAGAGACATCATTGATGCATATCCTTCCAGCTATGAAGAAATATCCAAGAAGAAACAGAAGGAGAGTACTAGTTCAAGAAGAATGATGTCTAGGATACAGCATCGAGACCTGAAGGGAAGTCCATAGAATATTCCATATGTATCTACAAAGATCTATCATGCATTAGATGACAACATCGTGGGATACAAGGAAATATTCGTAGCACGAGGCTTCTCATGGAAAGAAGGCATAGACTACGAAGAGACATTTGCATCCAGTGGGAGTTGAGGCACATGATAAGCAGACTCATGTGTGCAAATTAAAGAAGGCCTTGTATGAGCTCAGAAGACATCCATGGGATAACACATACATGAGGAGCTTGATGAAGATATTAACCTTTGCTACAAGGTTGAAGATGAAAGCCTATAGAGGATGACAAGCTCATAGATGGGTCTGAGAAGAAATTTTTAAAAGGTTCAAGATAGAGGATCTTGGTATCCAGTGACCCTAAATGGATACATAGAATATTAGTAGCATAGGAAGCTACTTATCACCCCAGTACAGAATGTTTCAATTCATAGAGTACGAAAGATAGAGGGAGAATGATGCTCTGCTTTAGAGGGAGTGACTGTAGAAGATCCTGAGGTTCGACATTATAGAAACAGGATGGATAGCTTACTGATGACTTTAGGCTTTACTAAGAGTAAAGTGGATTCCAACCTTTGCTTCAAGGTTGAATGCGAACGACCAATGATGCTCCTATTATATGTCAATGACTTGTTCCTGACAGAAAAGAGGAACTCATTAAAAGTTGCAAGAATGAGACTTGATGCTGAGTTCGAGATGAAGGACTTGGATACGATGCACTACTTTCTAGGCATGGAGGTGTGGCAGAATTTCCCTGGGACAAGGGAAATATATAGTAGAGATCCTGAAGAGGTTCAGGATGATGGACTACAAGGCCATGAGCACACCTATGGCATCGAACCTGAAGCTATTGAGTTTTTCTTCATTCGAGACGGTTGATGCCATGATGTATCGTCAGATAATGTACCCGACGAATACGAGACTAGATATTTGCTTTGCTATGAACACATTGAGACATGTTCACCTGATGGTTGCAAAGCATGTAGTAAGGTACCTGAAGGGCACAGTTGAGTATGGGCTCAAGTATGAGGCAAATCAAAACATTAACCTGGATGGTTATGTGGATTTGGATTGGGTAGGAAGTGCCATTGATAGGAAGAGAAATTCTTGGTGTAGAAGGAAGCAATCCTGCGTGGCACTGAGTACAGCCAAGGCAAAATATATTGCCACTTGCTATTTGGGAGGTAGTATGTTTCTTTTGAAAACTACTATTTGATTTGGTTGATCTGACTTGCATTTTTGTATGATGCAGAGAGGAGAAGTGAAGCTCTAGTATGTGATCTAGATCGAGATCTCTTGAAAGAGGGAGTTCTGGCATATCTGGTGAGACAAGTTGTCGAAGCATAAATCCTGTTGAAGCTCGTATTTTGCTCAAATGTAATTGGTCCTATAGGTTTTTCTCGGATGTAATCATTCCTAGCGAAGCTCGTAGGTTCTCCTTGGACGTAATCAGTTTTGATGTGATTCTATGCTAGAAATGGCCAGAGTGAAGTTTGAGTACTTCAGGGAGAAGCTTGGTGTTCTCTGGATCAAGGTTCCTTCCAAGGGGAAGTGATGAGTCTGTGAGCCCTTCTGACATGGTGAGAGGATTGGTTCCTTCCATGGTCAAATATAAGTGTTGTTCCCTTCTGACATGGTGGAAGGATGAGCTTCACATGGTCAGATATAAGTGATAAGATGCTCTGATGTTATTGTGGGTTGTGTTACCACATGATCAATGCAGAGATATTCCGATGTGATTGTGGGATGTGTTCCCACATGATAAGTGCAGAGCCATTCTGATGTGATAGCAGGATGTGTTCCCACATGATCAGAGGTAAGTGCAACACCTTTCTGACAAGATGAGGTCAGATGTAAGTGCACACCCTTTCTGACAAGATGAGGTCAGATGTAAGTGCAACTCCTTTCTAACAAGATGAGGTCGGATGTAATTGCAGATCCTTTCTAACAAGATGAGATTGGGTGTAAGTGCATCGCCTTTCTGACAAGATGAGGTCAAATGTAAGTGCAGAGCCTTTCTAACAAGATGAGGTCAAATGTGAGTGCTGGGCATTTTTGACATGGCATTTTGGATGTGTTCCTCCCATGATCATATGTGAGTGTTGGCCCTGTGCATTTCTGACATGGTTCTTGGATGTGTTCCTCCCATGGTCAGATGTAAGTGCTAGGTGGGCCTTTTTGACATGGCTCACTACTACATTTCGATCCAAAATCCGACAGTTACTTCCGACGGCGCGTGGATTTCTCTTTTTAAACCTACCAAAAATCACAAAGTTAAATTTTTTTTTTGTAAATGTAACCACCAGCGTCGCTTAAGCGACGGATATTCTCCTAACCGTCGGTTAAGCGACGGATATTCCCATAACCGTCGCATATCCGACGCTTATCCTTAATACTTTACATTTAAGCACAATAGCATAGTCTCCAAGGGAAGCTCTGATTTTAACTAACCGTCGCATATCCGACGCTTATCCTTAATACTTTACATTTAAGCACAATAGCATAGTCTCCAAGGGAAGCTCTGATTTTAACTATCGCATATCCGACGCTTAGTTTTAAATTGAAAATCGTATTATTGCCGCGCTTTCCACTTCACTTGCAAATGCTAAAGATCTTGGAGAGTGGATTGGTGCTACTGCACATGGGCGGGGAGGATGGCGCGAAGCCAGAAGGGCAGGTATCTAACCTACCGGGGGTTGCTGCTGATGCTGGTTCTTATTATCCTGGGAATAATTATTATGTGAGACCGGTTTAACTTATCTGCTG
>LPNX010877527.1:0-37460 GCA_001517045.1 Pseudotsuga menziesii
CAGAAGTCTGTAGAAACTAAATGAAAACAAATTCAAACTAACATGTTGCTTGATACATGATAAACACATGGAGAAAATGAGGGGGCTTTTATTTTTTTGTCTATGGGCTCAAGATTGGGGCTTTTATTTTTTTGTTTGTGGGCTCAAGATTGGGGCTTCTTAACTCTTTGTTGTTATCTTGTATTTAGGGAATCCATTAAGCAGGATGGACCCATGACGGTATACCCTTGACTGATATGCCACCAAAACAGGCCTGTTTTGGCATTTGTTGTGGCCCAGATATCCCAGAAGCTCTCTGAATGCTCTCCTTTTGGACCAGAAACATTGGGAATGTTCCCAACATTTCCAATGCTGTTCCCTGCCAATCAGAATTTCCTTGCATGTTCTAAAGTTCTCTGGAACAAGGGACCTAGATAAACAAGTCAACCAGCAGTGGGAATGAGTTCCCCTGCAACTATGGAAAATACATTATACAGAATGCACACAGCATCTCCAGACTAAAAGGTAACCAAGAAAACAAAAAGGGAATGTGGCATGCAGAATTAAATCAGCAATGATGAATGTAAGTTACTCATACACTTTGTGTCTGTATTTCTCATTTAATGCTAATTCACAGTAACTAGAATACCAGAATATACCGGTACACAGGAGAAATCTGTGGCCAATAGCATGTCTGAATTGTACTATTAAGTACATGACACAAAATAACATGCAAAATTTATCAGTAATGATTTTGGACGGAGATAAAATGATTACTTCCAGAGTCATAGGATTCACCTGAAGAACAATAGGAAGCTACTCTGGTGGATTTTTCCATTTAGATCCATGTTCCAGCCACACTTCAAAGGCCGTTAGCTGTTCTGTGAAGAAAGGACTTGGCTAGAAAATGAAAAGGAAGTTACAAGTTAGAAGAGATTATGCATGGCGTATATAAGAGTTTGCAAAAAGGATTCCACTAGACCTCAACTGTTTAGGATCATTTTTCTTTTAACTGTTTAAGATATGCAAATTTATATCTATTTCACTTTTAAAGAGTTTTTCAATCATGCAAAAGGCCAAAAGCTCTCTGAATGCCCCCATTTGGACCAGGTACATTGGGAATGTTCCAAACATTTCCAATGATGTTCCCTGCCATATAGGAACCTTCCATACATGTTCCAATGTTCTCTGGAATGAGGGAACTAGTGAAACAGGTGTTGAAACCAGCAGTCGGGATGAGTTCCCATGCAACTATGGAAAATACATTATGCAGAATGCACACAACAAATACAATTCAGCTTGTTAGGAACCTACTTGAAACTCCACATTTGGATCGTTGAGCAAAGTTGGAAGCTGATAAAGGCAAATTTCCGCTGCCATATCCCATGCATCCCTAGATAAGCAGATGCAATAATAAGCTCAATCAACAAACCATTTAGACATGGACATTAATGATGAAAGTAAGATTTCAGATTTCCAAAACACATTACCACATGGGATGTTGATGAGTAGGTGGCAAATGTGTAAAATAAATGGGAGAACAGTTTGCAGTGCGCATGATGCATTCTGCAAGCAAGAAATTTCAGAAGAGACTTGCAACTAAAAGGTCTTGTCGAAACAATCTCTGAAACAGTTCTGCAACAAATGCACTTTGTCAGCACATTTCATGTACTTATTATGAGAATAATAAGCTTTTACTTTATGGCATTACTAAGACATACAAAACATATAACATGCTACTTAAATGCAGAGCTCATTACCACGAGGTAAGACATTCCATGCAATAGTATCAGTCACTGCTGTAAATATCCAATTTTGAGGGATCAAATTTGTTGAGACCAAAAGCGAATTCCTAAACCAATTAAAAAAAAGGGAGGAGAATGGACCTCGTGATCCGGTCCCTTGAGGTGAAGCATGTGGGGGATGTGCTCAAGAACATAACCGAGGCCATCGTTGGAGAGGAGGAGATCAGCAGTGAGCTTCGGACAGGTGCGAGGTGGTTTTTTCACCTTGGGAGCTTCATCCAAGGGGGTCTCTTGCTGTTGATGCTTTCCTCCTACTGCTGAGGAGGAGGAGGGGGGGGGATTGGGGGCCTTAGATGTAGTTGGAGCAAATGTGCAGTCCTGAGACCAATGACCTGACCTTCCACACGTGTAACACCCTGTTGGTGCCGTCGCCGATGAGCCATTGTTAGTCTTCATCTTCTTCTCCATTTCAATTCCAATTCTGATTTCGTTCCCGGCCTCTACTCTCACTCACTCACTCAACCTCCGGATCAACCATTGGGTCTCCATTTCCATTTTCCCTCTTCTCTTTAAGCGGGAAACCTTTTGCCGCAAAATTATGACTATTAACCAAAAAAACATAGTTATTTATTATAATAATAATAATAATATAAATAAGGGGCAAAACTCTTGGATTTTTATTGCATTGACTAAGGAATGTGTGAAATTGAATGTTAGAGAACCTTAAAAATGGTTGTAAAGCCTTATACTTTGCAGAATATGTATAGAAATATGATGGAAAATGTCTTTAGAAAATGTATGTTTATAAAATATGTATGGGTATTTGTATAGCGAGATAGCATATTCGTAGGGATTTTTCTTAGTCGAGCAAACACGGTATGTGGAAGGATGACAAATTATGGAGGGTATAATTTTTGCTCATTAGACAATATATTCACTGAAAACCTCTAAGAAGGTGCGCATGTCATTGAAATTGGACATGTCCAAAGTCTTTGATAAAATATATTGTCATTATATTCACTAGGTTTTGCTAGCATTTTCTCAACATGTTGGATGAATTGTATCTTCTCTCTAATGTCCTATGTTTCCTTTCCCATATTGGTCAATGGATCTCCTTTGTAAACTTTCACTCCTTTGAAAGGTATAAAGCAAGGGGGTCCCCTATCCCATTTAATTTTTATCCGTATGGTTGAAGGATTAGGATGAAGAGACAAAGCTATTATGGTTCCAGACTACATTAAGGGCCTCCGAATTCATGGAAGTGATCTAGTTGCATATCATCTTCGATTTATGAATGACACAATTCTCATTGGTGTCCCCTCCATTCAATAAGAAAAACTATTAAAAATATCCTAAAATAATTTTGTATGGATTTAGGCGCATTGATAAACAAAGGTAAGTATCAAATATTGTTTTCCAATACTCCCCTCATTGTTCAACACAATATTTATCATATTCTCAACTTTGAGAGGATATCCCTTTAATCCAAATACATGGGTTCTCCACTAATCGATAATTACTTCTGTAATATCTCTTGGGAGGAGCTTCTTTCCAGGTTGCCAAAGACTCTCAAGCTAGACATTCCTATCCCTCAACCTTGCGAGTTGATTAACTCTAATCAAATGTGTTCTTCAATTAGTGCCTATGTATATTCAAAATATATACATGCATTCACTTAGAGCCACCCTGAAATTGAAGGTTCGATTGTAGGGGCTAGTATTTGGTGGCATTGTTTACATAGTAAGCATTCCCTATGGGGTAATATTTGGAAGAAAAATTATGTGTCAGATGTGGTCAATTAGGACTTGATAAGACTAGAAGGAAATATAATTAACTCTCTTATTTGGAACATGTCATTTCCAAATCATGCTTTGATTGAAAACCATTGTTTCCAAAAAATTAGATATGGCCATATGGCCTTGTTTTGAAATGATTTTGGAAACAACTTCTGAAGCTTATCGAAAGACTAGAAAAATCGTCACTAATCCCAATCCTCCATGAAAATAATAAGATATAGGTCAGTCAATCTTGGAAATCTAGCATCCTTGATTGAAGATGCATATTGTGGATTCCCAAGCATGATTGGTCAAACTTACATGTCTACTTAGATTGTGAAGTTTTTTGGGTGAATCTTGAACAAAGACAAATACAAGTAAAAAATGAACTTGACCAATTATGATGTGGATACAAGGCTGGGGGGAACTTATTTCTAAACGAATCCTACTCCATATTGATAGGGAATTCCAATGATTGGGGGGGATTTGGGACCAAATATGGAAAAAGAACATATAGCTAAAGATATACCCCTTGATTTAGTTCATTGGAAGATGTGAAAATCTAACCTTGGAGAAAACAATGAAAAGAGGTTTTGAATGACCCTTCAGTTGTATCTTTGTCATAAATCAAAAGAAACCCTGGAACATATTTTAAAGCCCTTATGTTTTGTCTCCACCCTATGGGAACCATATTCAAACAAACTGATTGAATTTGTGATAGTATAAATGATACGATGTTTTGTCTCCACCCTTTTCGAATGCTTAGGCATTTAATTGTCTTAAGTGCTGCTCACATCACAGATGCCTCCATATAGGCCTCAGGTGCCGTCGCTATAGACATGGTCAGGCGTGGATACAGCGATGTATAAGAGTCCAGGCGTGGATACAGCGACGGCTAGGCGTGGATACAGCGACGCCTCATTCATGTTACATCGGATTTTACACCAAAAAGTAAGAAACGTGGAAAACCTCCGTGGAAAAATCCGTGCTTTTGTACTAGTGAGGAAATGAATAAGCTCATAGCCTTTAACCATGAGCATAACACAAGAGCTTTAAACCTCATAATTTTTTGTTTAAAAGAGGAGGAAGAAGATGATGCGTTAGCCATTGTCAAGACAAAACTTCACAATATGTTACAAATTGAAACTACCGGTCTCATAGGAGCAAACAGGTTGGGGAAATTAATTGAGAATAAAGAAAGGCTAATACAGGTTAAGGTTAGATCTACTGAAAAAAAATACAACATACTCAGTAATACATCAAGTTTAAAAGTCTTAGGTATATTTTGAAATGAAGACCCCATTCTAGAGGATCATACTAAATTAAGAAAGGAGGTCTAAAAGGTAAAAGAAGCTAGGAAGGAGGGAAAATGGGCATTAATCAAAAACAAGAAAGTTGTTATTAGAGATAGACTCCCAAAAGGATAGTAATAAATAACAATTTGACACACTCTGGATCTTATCCTAGAACTGTCAAGGATTTCCATGGACCAAAGGCCCTAATTTAAGTAAACTGGATCTCAAGCGAAATTGATATTATAATATTGATTGAAACTTGGGAACACGAGGAGTTGAAGGTCCCTAATATAGATGAATATGTCCTATGGTCAATGTTGAATAAACGTTCATGTTGTAGAGGCATTGTGGGTATAGCTTATTACATTAGGAGGAACATATCACCGCATGTTAGGATTTATAAGAAGGACCCTTACAACCAATTTATTTGGATAGAAATCACAAACATTAATAATGAAAAAACGTACATAGCCATTTGTTATTTTTTCCCTATTAATTCCAACTTCTATAAAAAAAAAAAAAAAATTATATAGAAATTGTCCTTATGATCGTTTAGAACATGATATTTATTTTTTAAGGAAGAAAATATCCTTTTGATGGGTGACTTCAATGCTCAAACTTACAGTAACCAAGCTATTATTTTAAGCAACTATTCCAAACCTAATCCTCTTTGGTTAAACGAAAACCTTGAGCTAGCTAATAGGTACAAAAGGAGTTCTGAAGATCTAGGTGAAAATCTATTTGGGTGTGATTTGCTCAAATTTTGTAGTTCTCAAGATCTTATCATTTGCAATGGTCTCACAAAATGGCGAAACTTTAGTCAGATGACTTGTATCCATGGGATTGGAGGTAGTGTGGTAGATTATGTTATATCTGATATCCCTAGATACAACAAATTAATATATTTCAACATATTCAATGACCATGAGCCTGACTCTGATCATAGACCTTTAATTATAACTCTTAATATTTCCATGTATACCAATCCAAGGAGGAAAACTATCATTGCCAAAAGCACCTGATCTTCGATACAAATAAAGATGACATTTTTGTCCATAATCTAAAAAAGAGACTGGTTCCATTATCTAGCATGGAGAATATAGAAAATATCTACCATAATTTTGCTACAACCCTCTCGTCATCCATTAACAAGTTCTCTATTGAATTCTCGACTAAACGAGCAATATTATAACCAAGCCTTTGTATGATCAAGAGTGTAAAGATGCGAGAAAAAAAATTAAGCAAGCTACCACATATTCAATAAAAATGGACAAGATAAATCACTACAAAGCCTTAATTAAAAGAAAAAACAGACATTATCTAAGTAAAAGGAAGGAAAATACCCCACACCTCTCCAAGGTGGCTCCTAAGAAATTATGGAGGAAAATTCTAACTCTCGAAACAAAAGAAGACAATAAAATTTCTTCAAAAGATTGGAATTTCTATCTTAAAACATTTTATGAATCCACAGATACCAGAGATAACATTAAAACCCTTATTACAATGAAATAAGTTTTCTCGTTAGAAAACATAGATTTCAGGGTTAAGCGCTTAGCAAATGGAAAATTCGAAGGCATTGAAGGCTACCAAGCGGAAATCTTGAAAATTGGAGGGGTTTTCCTCATCCTGCACATCCACAAACTCTTTAATGTAGCAGTTAAGAAAGGGTTTCCTACACCTTGGACTCAAATCCGCATTATTCCTATTTTCAAAAGTGGTAATAAAAATGACCCCTCTAACTATCAGACTATTATGATTAGCCCTTTCTTAGCTAAGTTATATGGTATTATCTTAGAAAATAAGATCAATGGATGGTTAGAAATGCAAGGTAAGCGGGCTAAAGGAAAAGCAGTTTTTAGAAGGAATCATTCAACCACAAACCACCTCCTTACGCTTAGGATCACTGCAGAGGAATGTCATAATAATACGTATGGCCTATTTTTTTGCTTTGTGGATTTTAGAAAATCTTTTGATACAGTGCCTAGAAATAACCTATGGAATAGGATAGAGGATCTTAAGGTTCCTTTTGAGTTGAGAGTTGTTGCAATAAGGTTATACGAAAAGGTCATTGCCAAGTTTAAGAATAATGAGGGGTGGAAAACATATATAAATTGTAATATTGGAGTTAAACAACATTCCCCCCTCTCCCCTACCCTTTTTGGAATTTACATTGATATGCTAGAAAAGTGTTTAGAAGAAGTAGGTTGCGTCGGTACAATCTTAGCTGGGATAGTTATCATCCTCCTACTTTATGTTGATGATATTGTTCTTATGGCAAGGTTTCCTTCTGATCTCAATAAGCAATTAATAATTCTTCAATATTTTTTCTCTAACATGGGTATGAATGTTAACACCGACAAGACAAAATCATGATTATAAAATATAAGAAAGACACCTATGCAAATTTTATTTATGATAATAGAAATATAGAGGAAGTGACTTCTTACAAGTATCTCAAAATTGATATTCATCACAAGCTCAATTGGAACTATAGCATTGAGAAAAGGATTAATGGAGGGTGGAAAGCTTATTTTGGTCTTGAAATAACTGTAAATCAGCCAATCTGGTCATGTGGGATAAAAAGAAGTTCCTATTTGAAACTCTTATCATTCCTATTATTTTGTATGGTTGTGAAGTATGGGGGTGAGGTAACACCCCGGTTTTGACCCAATGGTATTGAATTGTACATGATGTATATATTCTATTTAAATCATGGCAAGGTGCTCAAGGCCAAGGCCCTGCCATTGATTTGGTGTTTTGTGTATAGGTGATCAAGGTTGATACCTATGGTTATAGTGCTATTCAAGCACAACATATTTTGAGATAGCATGTAAATATACAATTTAATAAAATACCATAGCTAGCTATGCACTGCAACGAAAGATATGGGGGCATGATTTCACAAGGAATGGAGAGAGGAGTTAATCGAACTCTTGAGCCATAGGGTGAGACCAGATTTCAATGGGAAAACCCATAAACCCTCAGCTACCTTTTTGTCCTATGTCCTTAATAATTCAATTCTTCTAGAAGAGCGGTTGAGGAAGTTAATGCCTTGGGAAGAGCAAGGCATGACAATTGGTTTTCGTGACTGAGCTTGCCTGCAGTCTGGGAAGCCACGTTCTTGCTTCTGACGCAAGTAATCATGGGGATGTGTGCCAGTTTGGTTTTCCCTCAGTCATAAGAAGGTTTTGTTTTTATTTGGGGGGTGTGGTTTTCCTTTCTTCACTATCACGCAATCGTGATTATTCTATTTTTTTCACCACCCTAAGTCTCAGAGAGAGCTTTCTGGCTCACGTAGAGTTTCTGCAAGTATTTTCCTTTGTCAATACCTTGGTTGATGGATTACAGTGTTATTTTGAACCATAGAGGGGTATGAAACCTTGTTTCTCCGTGTTACAGAGTCCTATGCAAAATTGGTCCTCTGTGATACAATGTGGATCCCTTTTTTGTTGAGTTACCTTGTGGTTTGTTGTGATGTGCACCCTGGTTCGGGTATGAACTAAATGCAAGACTTAGGAGTGGAATAGACACCGAATGGGCTTGATAAACCTAGTGAAGAGATGAACTTCACAAAAAGATGATATTGGATGGTGAATCATCTCTGCATGCCCTGAAGAGCACTGGAAGGGAAGGTATATCTTGAGGGATTGTGTAGTAGAGAAGGGGATACTTCCTTGTGTTGGGGTGCAGGTAATGTGGATGCCATGCCAGATATATCTTGTGGAGGTGTCCCTAGCTCTTGAATGAGCCACTAGCTTAGCCATTCTACCTTTCCACTGCCTTAGAATCCTGATAAACCCAAATAATATTGGCTTGGATGACAACCTGAAAAACCCAATTGTGTGTTGGCTTGGCTCGAAAGTCTGATAAACCCGACTGAAGGTTGGCTTGACTGTGTGTGATATGATCTGGTTGTGTGTGAGTCTGATGTTCCTTAGTTCCTTATGGAATTCATGCCTAGCTTGAGGGTGGCAGTTGTGTTGAAAGACTAATGAACACAACTAGCCTATGGTTGGGTAAAAAGTTGTAGCAAGATAGCTAGTTGTGGGAAAACTTGATGTTTAAAGATAAGTATTTTGTTGTGTTATTTATGCAATGTATTTGTTAATGAATATGTTGAATATGATGAATAATTTTTAATAATATCAATAGAGTTTAATATTGTTAAATGTTCTTGAATTTGAATCTATATATGTCGTGTATGTTTCAATGCATTTTGCTTATGATCATGGAGGCTAGAAGCCTGGTTACAGAGTCAAAAGGAATCTGGCTTGAGTGTTTTTGCACCTAGGAATCCGCCAGCGGAAGACAGAAGGCGGGAGGCGAAAGAGAGAAGTTGAAATAAGGTATAATGTTGGGTTTTCCGCACCCCAGGATCCACATGTGGAATTCGGAAGTGGAAAAAGGACCAAAAATTCAAGGCAAAAAGTGTGTTTCCCACACCCTGGGATCCACCTGCAGAAGGCAAAAGGAGGGAGGCAGAAAATGGGAAAAAGGTTAAGGAAAAACGTTGTCTTTCCAATTACCTTGATCCACCCATAGAATACGAAAGGCAAAAGGGAAGAAGGGTGGAAGGTAGAAGGAGGAAAGTGGTTTGAATGACTCTATAGCACATTATGTTTTCGGTTCCCGGGTTCCACAGCAGGAGGCGGAAGGTGGAGTGCGGAAAGGACATGTTTAGTGCGGAAACGACCCTTCCGATTACAGAGTGGATCTGTCAAGGAAAGAACGACTGTTACAGTGGTTTCTAAGCCTAAGAGTGAATGTTAAAGGATGTTACATAACCCATGACTATGCAAAAAGAGATTGTAAAGATAAATTTTAAATTATTCCTCGGATCAGTCAGGTGTATGGGCACCAGGTTCATGACATCGTGGTACATCAAAGCAGTATCATAGAAGTGGGGACGCTAAAGTGCGGTATCAGAGCTAATGGTTACAACATTGGTCCTATATGGGCCAAGTGAATAGTATATAGAGCTATTGGTTACAACATTGGGCCTAAATGGGCCAAGTTAAATAGCTTGCAGAGAGAAACTGCATCAAGACAGAGTGTTATTTAGTAGAACCGTTAAATCTAACTAACCTGACGAAATGTTCTAGGAAGCGCTCAATAAAGTGCGGACTTCAATTGAAGGTGAACCCGATTACGTAAAGATTTCGCACCCACCCTCTGCTACTAACTTACCTTCTAGTTAATTAGCAAAATGAATTGACAACCGTTGATCTTTCTTCACCCAAATCCTCACCATTGAAATATGCGGGCCCTTTTAAACCATCGCACTCCATAAAGTGACTTTCATACCTCCAATCTTCAAGGGCGATATACAATGGAGAGAGGACATGTCATTTACACACATTTCCTATCGCGCACAACAAAATTTTCTTTGTCCACGCTAATTCTCCCAGCGAAATCGTTGTCAACCATTGATTAGTTTGGGGATCAACCTTGTCCATTGATCTTAATCTCCGTCGTGGTGATTAGTTTCCAATTTCGCAACTCAGTACTCTTTTGACCTCCTCTCTCTTTTTCTTGCGAAATCTCTCCTCATCCATAGATCTGGTTCTACCATGATCTAGATCATCCACACCTATAGTGAACAGTCGGTAAGTGATTTTTTGAATTTCTGAGATTGTCTAATAGGGTGTTTATTAACACATTTTTGCAGAGTCGTAGTGCATATTTGAAGAGTTGGGTTTTGGCTCGACCATGGGAACCTACAACATGAATTATGCATAGGATCCCTATGGGCACGAGGCATATGCAATGGGGGAAAACATCTAAGTTGGGAATGCCGAGACATATTCCAATGCAAGGAGATATCAAGATACTCCCCCAGATTTTGCAGCCACCATGAGAAGCCTAAGGGTGGAAATGTAGAGTTACTAAGAAGACAATGAACGAATGATTAAATCTCAGGAAGAGAAGAATCAGCTGAATGCAACGATGCTACAGAGTTTGACATACATCCAAAGGCAGATGAACTATGGGCATCAGGAATTAAATCCAGAAGGAAGTAGGAGTGATTCCAGAAGAAGAAGAAGGTGTTCTAGTGGATCATCTGACTCTGAAGGATCCATTAGGGATTCCATCTCTTCATCTCATAGGAATACTAGGAAGAGGCATTATGTAATGTCCTCTTCTTCTTAGGCATTGAGGATCGACTCGCTAACCTATGTGATTCTTGTAGGTTTAAGCGGGTACTGACAGTCAAGGAATCAGTCGAAGACTGATGCCATATACAAAAGATCTAGGACATCAATATTATATCACCATTGGGTCGAAGAGGGCCACCTTCATGCATAACATATGAGTATTATTTAATGACGCATGCACTTGATTAAGTCTCCATGCACATGCATGCAAGTTAACTGCAAATTAGAAGTTAAAGTGACCTAATTAGGTCAAAAGTTATAAAAGAAAGATAAAGTGAATGGAGAAGACAATTATGTGATTATTGATTTGTGGAGTTGAAATGGAGAGCTCGGTGAGCTAAGTTGGGGTTGAGCACATGCTCAACTAACTAGTGTATTTCGGCAGCGAAATCTATCTGCCCTAGTTCATCATCAGGTTGGATCATCCAGGTTCAGCACTACTTCATCTTCAGGTTACATTAAGCAGTTATTTTGGGAGGTTGATTATTCATCTAGCCGAAGAGTTCCACTATCACACCGTGTCATCGTGGTCAGAGACCAAGCAATTCATTTTCCTATATACATGGTTCAGAATTTCCACATGTTACTTCCATTCATCCCGGAGCACCTCCATTACCCTTCCCCTGGAAGAAGGACCTTTCAGCTTGAGTATCCAGTGAGTTATCATCAGTGCTCCCTTTTCTGGAGGTGTTATTTTACATGGGCGAATTGATTTGAGGAGTTATTCATGTTTTGGGCTAGTGTGCCTCTGTTTCTTCTGCATGCTGCTTCCATCACCATCAAAGGGGTATTATAACCCTAGTGCATATCATCCGGGCTTTCAGCAGCTACTTATTTATTATTCTGGAGCATATATAGTTTGAGAGGAGGGCGCATTCACCTGTGGAGGACGATTTGGTTTATCTCCCTATTCCTCCAACAGAATCCTTGCATGTTGGGACCATCCTCTTCACCATCAACTGATCTATATACTGGTATGTACATGCATTGATTTCTCCTATTTTATAGTATCTCAGTATTTTCTAGGGCACATATCTACATTCAACTGCATGCATGCAAGATCAAGTTTTGCTTTCCTATTTTATTGGGGCATTAGTCTTTTAGCCATCTATAATACACACATAAAAAGAAAAATATCAGTTTGGGATATTACAGTGGTATCAAAGCTATTTTCCTTTCCAGCTTTGGGCATGCAAAAATTATAAATGAATTCAGGAGACCCATACAACATTACTCACACGAGACAGAGGTATAGAGATAGAGAAGAGGAGTTAGAGGACATAGATTTGGGGAACATAGAGTATTAGTTTGAAAAAGGCAAAGAAACAATGGCCAATGATGATAAAACAACTTTCAATAGTCTCATATCATCCATAAAAGAACTTACTACTGGGAAAAAAGAAATGATGAGCACCTTCAAGCAAATGACTGAGAAGAATGGACCAACCCCACACAGTCCTTTATTTCCCAACAGTGATAGGGTATCCACCAGCAGTAGTAGGGAGCACTTAAATACCAACATGCAGAGCCATCCCCATATATACAATCCTTTTTGACCTACCTTGCCTCAATTCTTAGATAGTCCAGCTGTAGTGCCTCTCGCACAAGCAGAGCCAGAAGAAACCATGAGTGCCTATCTGAGAGAATATAGAGCTTTAGGAGAGGACTTCCATTCAGACATGACCTTCACTTACTTCTGCCACTTTAAAAGTAAGAAAAAACCCAAAGCTTACAATAGGCCATTCACCAAGAACTATGAGTTACAGTGCACCATAGGGAAACTGAATAGCCCTACCTTTGATGGCACCTGGGGTGGCCCAACCAAGAATTGGGTGCAGAAGTTGGATACATACTTCCAGCTCAACCTCATGATTGAGACAGATGCCATTAAATTGGCTACTTTGCATTTGGGTAGAGAAGCACATGAGTGGTGGTACCATGTGTTAGTGACACTAGGTCACGACACCATTACCTCATACCCAGATTTTACATAGAGGATCATTGAGCGGTTTGATCGAAAGGATCCGAAGGTACACTTTAGGGAGCCGGCACAGATCAAGCAGACCGATAGTGCAAATGCATTTATTTCTGAATTTCAGAGGATAGCAGTCATGGTCATAGATATATCAGAGAGCAGGTTGATTGTGTTGTTCACTGAGGCTCTCACTGAACCCTTACAGGGATGGGTCAAGTCTTATAGGCCCACCACTCTAGCAGATGCCATCAGACGGACTAGAGATTTATAGGATGCAGTACCCAAAATTAGGCTTCCTCCCAAAACCAATTCCTCTATTGAAGATGAAGAGAGGAAACCCGTCCATAAATAATGGCCCAAGAAAGAATGGATAGACAATTATACCCGACATGACCTTAGAAGAAAAAAGTTATGTTTCACTTGCCAGGAACCATGGGTACTAGGTCACAGATGTTCAGGGAAGGGAAAGGATTACTACATAAAGGTATATTCCAACAATGGGGAGGATGATGATTATCAGGATCAAAAGCAGAGAGAGACACCAGAGACAATTAAAGAGTGGACACCCTCAAGAGGAACCATTTCTACCATGACAGGGGTTCCTAGGTTCCACACTCTCCGTATTAGAGGTACCGTACAGGGCCACAGAGTGGGAGTGTTGATAGATGGTGGGGCATCCCACAACTTTATTGATGTTGCATGGGTTAAAAGGAGAGACATTCAAACTAATAATTTTGATGGGTTTTCAGTAGCTGCATCAAGTCACACCAAAGAGTGTAGTCAGAGGATTCCTCAATTAACAGTAACACTTGGGATTTATATAGTGATAGAGACATTCTATGTGGTGGATGTACCTAACATGAAGGTGGTATGAGGAGTTCAGTGGATGTATTCCCTAGGGAAGTATTCCAAAAACTACCAAACCATGGAGATGGAGTTCACAGGATCAGAGGGACAGAAGTTAGTATTGAGAGGGATGATTACCTACCCTCCCACAGTAGTGACATCACATAGGATGGAGGCAGTACTCCAACCGAGAGATATTGAGGGAACAACATAGTGTTTTTTTACCTTCAGGAAACCACCATATAAGACCACACAACATCCAACAGTATTCAGAGACTGTCCAGCAGGTCGACCTCCAGATATGGGATTTGAGAGCTATCCTCCCCTTAATGATGAGAGGCAATTGAACTTGATTCCGAAGTGCATCCTAGAGGTGTGAGAGAGGAAAATGAGGAACAGAATCATCAGAGACTACTTGGTTTAGTGGAAATATATTCCTATAGAGGAGGCCACTTGGGAGGTAGAACAGGTATTACAACACCCAAATTCACAGTTTCTTGAGGACAAGCAAATTCACACTAAGAGGAATATAATGTCCTCTTCTGCTTAGGCATTGAGGACCGACCCACTAACCTATGTTATTCCTGTAGGTTCAAGCAGGTACTGACAGTCAAGGAATCAGCTGAATACTAATGTCATATACAAAAGATCTAGGGCATCAATATTATATCACCATTGGGTCGAAGAGGGCCACCAGAGCCAAAGGCCACCTGCATGCATGACATGTGAGCATTATTTAATGATGCATGCACCCGATTAAGTCTCCATGCACATGCATACAAGTCAACTGCAAATTAGAAGTTAAAGTGACCTAATTAGGTCAAAAGTTTGGGTTTTCGCAGTTGAAATTTATAAAATAAAGATAAAGTGAATGGAGAAGACACTTACGTGATTATTGATTTGTGGAGTCGAATTGGAGAGCTCGGCAACCTAAGTTGGGGTTGAGCACATGCTCAGCTAACCGGTGTATTTCAGCAGTGAAATCTATCTACCCTAGTTCATCATCAAGTTGGATCATCCACGTTCAGCACTAGTTCATCATTAGGTTACATTCAATAGTTCTTTTTGGAGGTTGATTATTCATCCAGCTGGAGAGTTCCACCATCACACCGTGTCACCGTGGTCAAAGACCAAGCAATTCTTTTTCCTATATACAAGGTTCAGAACTTCTGCATGTTGCTTCCATTCATCCCAGAGCACCTCCATTACCCTTCACTTGGAAGAAGGACCATTCAGCTTGAGTATCCAGTGAGTTATCATCAGTGCTCCCTTTTCTAGAGGTGTTATTTTGCATGGGTGAATTGATTTGAGGAGGCATTCATGTTTTGGGCTAGTGTGCCTCTGTTTCTTCCGCATGTTGCTTCCATCACCATCGAAGGGGTATTATAACCCTAGTGCATATCATCCAGGATTTCAGTAGCTGCTTATTTATTATTTTGAAGCATATATAGTTTGAGAGGAGGGCGCATTCACCTATGGAGGATGATTTGGTTTATCTCCCTATTCCTCTGGAAAAATCCTTGCATGCTAGGACCATCCTCTTCACCATCAATTGATCTATATACTAGTACATACATGCATTGATTTCTCCTATTTGATAGCATCTCAGTATTTTCTAGGGCACATATCTGCATTCAACTACATGCATGCAAGATCGGACTTTGCTTTCATATTTTATTGAGGCATGAGTCTTTTAGCCATCAATAGTACACACATAAAAATAAAAATACCATTTTGGGATATTACACATTATTGGAACAGTTTACAGGATGAATTTAAGAAGGCAAGGCCTACTACCTTTAATGGTGAGGTAAAGACAGGTCAAGAAACCAAAGCTTGGATTCTTGGGATGAAGAAATATTTCGAAGTCCAAGACTACTTAGGAAATATGAAGGCAAGGGTAGCCATCTTCAATTTGAATGGAAAATCATCTATTTGGTGGGATCACCTCAGGATGTTGAAGAATATTAATGACAGAAAGATCATGTGGAAGAAGTGCAAGAAGTATTTCAAGCAGAAGTACCTCTCTGACAGGTACTATGATGACAAGATCAAAGAGTTCCATGAACTGAAATTGGGACAGCTGACCATGGAATAATATGTAAACAAATTATTGGAGTTGTTGAGGTATGTCAGATACATCAGAGATGATAAATTGAAAATCCAATGTTTTCTAAGTGGACTACCTCAGTCTTACAAAGACAGGATTGAGTTTGATGAACCTAGAACTCTAGAAGAGGCTATAAGGAAGGCCAAGTATTTATATGATCAGAAAAAAATAAAACCCGATTACCATAAGGCATGGAAGGACAAGAAGAATGAAGAAAGGTTTCGAACCTTCTCACTTCCAAAATCAGCAAAGGAAGACAGCACGAGTTGTGGCTAAACCAGCCAGAGTGATGGGAGATAGTCTAAGAGATCCAAAAGAGATCAAAGAACCACTCCAATGTTGGAGATGTGAAGAAAACCATATGCAGAGGAATTGTCTGCTTGGGAATGGGTATGTAAGGCAAGCTCACAATGTCCAAGAAGCTGAAACAGTGGGTCAAGTAGCAAGGACCGTCCCTAGAAATTATGCAGCGCTAGAGGACCGCCAAGAACATCATTAGTCAACTATGATTGAAGTTGAAGGTAAGATTGCTAAGTAATATTTTTCTATTTTGATTGACCCTAGATCTACTCACAATTATATTACTCCTAGAGTTGTTTGGATTTGTGCTTTTACGAAGTTAAAGCATAGCAAATCATGGTTAGTTCAACTATGCACTGGAGCCAAGAGAAAAGTTAGTGAAGTGGTAGAAAGATGTCCATTTGGCATGGATGGTTTAGTCACTTGTGCAGACTTGAAAGTTCTACCACTTGGTTCCTATGATATCCACATTGGAATTGACTAGTTAGAAGCACACAGAGTAAAGCTTGATTGTTACAATAAGACTTTTGAATGCATAGATGAAGAAGGAAACCCAACGGTTGTAAGAGGCATTCCAAAAGTGATTTTTGTTAGGTATATTTCAGCAATACAACTGAAGAAGTTATGTAGGAAAGGTCGCATATTATATTCAGCCCCTGTTTTGGAGGAAGTAGAGAATGAAACTCCTAGGTTTGAGGACTCTCATGTATTGCAAGAATTCATGGATGTTTTTCTTAATGAGATTCCTGGAATTCCTCAAAAGAGGGACATTGATTTTGACAATTGACCTCGTGCCTAGAGCAGCACTAGTGTCCAGGACACCCTACAGGATGAGCACATCAGAATTGCTATACCTAAAGATGCAACTGTAGGATTTGTTGGAAAATAAGTATATCAGGCCAAGTGTGTCCCCTTGAGGAGCACCAATTCTGTTTGTGAAAAATAAAGATGATACACTCAAGTTGTGTATTGATTATGGATATTTGAACAAGGTTACTGTGAAGAATAAATACCCTTTACCTCGAATTGATGACCTTTTTTATCAAATGAGAGGAGCAAAGGTATTTTCCAAGATTGACTTGAGGTATGGTTACCATTAGGTAAGAATCAAATATTAAGATATTCATAAGACATCCTTTAGAACAAGGTCTGTTCAATATGAGTTTGTAGTGATACCATTTGGTCTCACAAATGCATCAGCTACATTTATGTGTCTCATGAATAGTATTTTTGGCAAGTATCTAGACAAGTTTGTTCTTGTTTTCCTTGATGACATTCTTATTTATTCTAAGAATGAAGAAGGGCATGACGAATATTTAAGACTAAAATTGCAATTGCTAAGGGAGCATAAGCTGTATGCAAACTTAAGCAAATGTGACTTTTATAAAGATAAAATTCATTATTTGGGTCACATTATCTTAGAGGAGGGCATATCTGTGGACCCTAAAAAGATTGAAGCCATCATGAATTGGACAAACCCAAGAAATGTGACAGATGTGAGATATTTTATGGTACTTGTAGGATACTATAGAAGATTCATTAATTGATTCTCCAAGCTTTCACATTAAATCACTTCTTTGCAAAAGAAGGGGATAAATTTTAAATGGACACCAAGATGTGAAGAAAGCTTCCAGCAATTGAAGAATCTTCTTAAAAGTGCACCAATTTTGAAAATTACAAACCCAGAAAAAGAATTTGTGGTGTGTACTGATGCATGTAATTAAGGACTTAGAGGAGTTCTTATGCAAGACAACTACAGGGTATGTTATGAGTAAATAAAGTTGAAGGATTATGAGAAGAAATATGCCACTCGTGATATATAGAACTTGTATCCATAGTACATGCTCTCAAGATGTGGAGACATTACTTAATGGGCATAAAATTTGAGCTAAGGACAACCCATTGTGGTCTGAAATACTTGTTTGATCAACCAAATCTAAATGCTAGGAAAGCTAGATGGCTAGAGTTTTTGTTTGAGTCTTATTTTGAAATCAAACACATAAAAGGAAAAGAAAATAAAGTGGTTGATGCACTCAGCAGGAAGGTGCATGAAATTCATGAGCCATCTCTTAGTATTTTCGAATCATATTTGAGATAGCATATTATTAATCATATTGTTGAGCATAAAATGTATGTGCAGATAAAGGACAAGTTGCAGCAACAAAGTCTTGAAAAGAAGTATGAGGGATATAAATTGGAAAAAGATGAACTTCTTACCTATAAGAACATAATTTATATTCCAAATATGGCAGACTTGAGGAGAATTGTTATGGATGAGATCCATCAAGCTCCATATTCTGGTCAACCATGATATCAAAAGACAATTGCTACAACCAGAAAGTAGTATTTTTTTCCAGGAATGAAAAAGGACATTGCTGAGTATATTTCCAAGTGCATGAAATGTCAACAGGTGAAGTGTTATCAACCCAAATGGAACTTCTATGTCCGAGTGCTGACATTCCTTATGTTGGTACACAAAAGGACATTTTAGGATTGAATTTTGCCAAAACACTATAGATGGGCATGACTTGGGATGCATTTACCCTTGAACCAGCTTGCCATATTATTTTTCTAAGCGTTAAGTTGCGTACGTGACTATCTCCACTGCAACTTGCGTACGTACGCGACTATTTCCATTTGCAACTTGCGTACTGTACGTGACTATCTACATTGCAACCCACGTACATCAGCGTACGTGGGTTTCCTTTAAGCAACTGTGCGTGTCATACGCGGGTTGCCTATATCAATAGTCGTGTACATCTTGATTCGACCTTAAAAAATATATAACACGATTAATGGAGATTAGTTGAGCCCTAATCATTAACTATCCAAAGTGTTTCAACCTCCTCAACCTTTGAAACCATTCTATTTCCCAAAGTATAAATAGAGGCCTTGGGGAGGGAATAATCAATAAATATTGGAGAGAAAAGTTATGCTGGTGATATATCTTCAGAAGTCTTGGAGCAGCAGAACTCAGAGTCCTTTGGTTGTAGAGGAGTCCTTGTCTCAGAAGCTGGGTTGTACTTTTGTCTCATTCACTGATTGTTAATAAAGAGAATTCTTCTTCCAACATTGCGTTGAGTCTCTTCCATGTATCGTGGTTAATGAATATATTTGATTATATACTGGACATATTGTTTATCTAACCTCTTATATATACATGCATGAGATATTACTTGGAGAATTTGCTCTTTACAGGTGAAGGAGGTGCATCCCTGGAAGCTTTGGAGAGAAGAGGAACGGAAGAAGATCAAGCTTGGATCAACCGTCGGTAATCAGATAAGTCAAGACTTTCTTCCTATTTCCTTTCTGTTCTCTGTTAAAGCTGATTTTCTGCAAGGTTAGTAGTAAGTTGGTAACCACAAACCCTAGGTTACAAGGGTGCTTAATCCTGAACAACAAAACTGGTGACTCCACTGGGGATTCCAGCCTGTTGTGGGTTAGTCCTATAAATCCTTGCCCAGACTTTGCTCTGTTTCAGGGTGTGGTTTTATATCTTGGTTTGGACTTGCAGTAGTGTTTTAGAGACCTTCATATTTTTTTCTTTTTTGATAAAATTTTGTCATGTATGCGGGTTGTTGTGCTACACAGTCGCATACAGAAGATTGTATACGCGGGTTGCTATATTGAATAGTTGCGTACAGTACGCTGGTTGTTCTATTAGACAGTCACGTACATACCTTAGCAGCAAAATTTTGGGCAGGGTTGCTTGTCCCTGTATTTTTTGGATTTTTCCTTGCTTTGGGGTCTTCTAGTACTGGCACTTCACTATAGGTTTGAAATCCCTGTGAACCATACTGTGTGCTTTTCAGTAAGCCCTTGAGTTTTTGTTGTTTGAATTTTCTTTCTTTTAGCAATCTGAGGTGGATTATCCTATTGGGTGATAGGTCCAAGTGCTGTGTATCTGAATCAGTGATCAGGTTTTTAGATACCTTGTACCCCGTACTATTTCCAAGTAGTTTCGGTGTTTCACTTTCCTTTTAATGATTTCAGTGGATTTCATTCATTGTGTCTTCCCAAGCTAGGTGTTTGCCAAGTTTCTTCCTTAGGTGGTTGATTTTTGGTTCTTATAATTCTACTATACTTCATTTTGCTTGCTTTATATAGTCTGATTATTCAAGCATACTCAAGAATTTTTGCATTTAGGTGCATAGTAATTTTTGAAGAGTTTGAAAACTGAAAGGAAAAGCATTGGAAACATTTGCATTTGAATTGCATATTGTAGTTTTATTTTTAGTTTTTGAATAAAATCTCAAAAATTACAAAAATAAGTCTTAGCTTTCTCTTTCCTAATTGCAATTTCATTACTTCATATTTACAAAGAAAGAAAAAGAAGCTTGCTTTGATTAGTTATAATTTTCTTTGGAATTCATTTTATACACCTTTTTTTACTTTTCTTATCGAGTCTATAATATCATAGTCATTCACGCCACTTACCCTCTGACTAAGAACAACACTTAAACTTTGAACGCTATAATTTAAAATTTATTAGTAAGTTTGGTTTTATAGGGTCATACACCTTCTATCTCAGGATAGACTTGTGGGATAGGAAGTGTAAACTCCCCATAAGTACTTAAATTCAGACGTAGTTGGCCAATCGATAGGCAAATCCTTCTCTATGTTGATAGTATCTGGGAAGCTCCTCTCAAACGAGAGTTTAGCATGAGGCCACGTGGAGGCATTGGATTGAGGAGATAACCCTCTGATTCCTTGCCAAAACGTAAACCAAGGCTTTTACGCATCTAGGGATTCTGTCCTAGACAAAGTTTTGGGCTTTGCTACCCTGCCCATGTGTACGAATCAGGATTGCGACTGTCCCCCGCAGACTATTGATATAGTTAAGGTAGCCTCTAGTCTCTTGGACATCTAGGGTTTATACACAGGTAAACTAGAAGGCTATTTCTGGTTCACCTTGGATGGGCTTGGAAGGTAACCCTTGTTGAAAGTGTAGGAGGGCGGTGGGTGATTCCTTCGCTTGTGCCTAAGAACCTCTTCAAGGACGCCAAGAAACTGTCTCTCAGCTTTCTTCAGGAAAGCATATCTTATACCCCTTGTGATTGTTGAGACTTTAGGAAATTTTGCAGTGATTTCTCTATGGTTTGTCTATGTTTTTATCCAACCTTAGGGTGTGAAGAGTCAAATTTAAAATCATGGAGAACCAATATGTTATAAGGTCACGAAGGTTGGAAAACCTTCCTCCGCTTATCACATTGGAACCTCCACCTCCCCCTCAAAGGTGGAGATTAGACACTAGCGGTTCTTTCAAACCGATAGGAGTTAGTGAAGTTCTGGGTGAACCAGAACTTAGGGAAAACCATTTTAATTTAAACACAGTTGAGATAGAAGACTTGCAGGCTGACGAGTTTGCAAGGAATTTTAATTCACCTCTAACTGACTTAAATGATCCATTTATCGTTCAGGTTCGTCCTTTCAATCCACTCGTGATTGGTGTCCCTTTGGGAAGAATAATGTCTACTGTAGGAGAAAGTTCTTCTACTTCCACCTCAGCCGCTCCGGCTGAAGGGGTGCCACCTCCCCCGGTAGGTGCCCCTAGAACAAGTATACCTACTACGTCGTTAACTCCAGCTAGAAGAGTGGTTCAACCACTGGCTCCCACAAGTTTAGCAGGTGCTTCTGGTGGTATGTTCACTTGGATTCATAGTGTACCTACAGTTCCTACTTCCTTCACACACACTGCTCAGAGTGGTCCTATAGGATCCTCGGCTTTAGTCCAGGGTTTTCCTTAGAATGGGGGGCACATTCCCCCATCCACTCCATAAGTAGGCCCAACACCCGCATATGTAGGGGTGCAGTTTGGAAACCTTAATTCTTATGGTCAAGGTTTTCAAACTCCAGTTTCAGCACCATTCATGAGCTCTCATTTTTCGCTTTTCAGTGGAGGGATACCTGCTCCTGTATTCAAAACCCCAACTTCGACTTGGGCAGCTAGAACCTCATATACTGCACCGCACATAAACAATATGCTGGCTTATGGATGGAATCCTTTCCAAAGCATCCCAACCACTTCGCAACCGACAGTAGGGAGTAACCCCACCTTCACATATGGGAATATGGGGGCAAGTCCCTCTAATCCCCAAGTTGGTACTTTTAGTGCTCTAGTTAGACCCAAGCTCCCTTTCTTGGCAACGTTAAATTTTCCAGATTTGTCCAAACTAATGAATGACCCGGTGAGACATAACTCCTCCTGGCCACCCGTCCCTACCAAGATACCCTTGGATATCCCAAAATTCGAAGGCAAAGTTGGTGATGATCCAGGAGCTCATGTCACCACTTTCCATTTATGGTGCTCTTCCAACTCACTGAACGAAGATTTAGTTTGGTTGACGCTGTTCCAAAGAACTTTAACCAATACTGCAACAAAATGGTATATTGAATTGCCTTCTGCTATGTTTAGTAGTTTTTGGGACTTAGCTAATGTATTCCTTAGTCACTTCCAACTTCCTATCCAATATGATTTCGGGACAAACTTGTTGTCTACCTTTCGGCAGGAAAAGTACACTCATATTTCGGATCACATCTAAGAGTGGAGAAGAAGAAAGAGCCTTATCAAAGCCATTATTCCTCCCGAGTTCTTATTAGAATGGTTCCTTAAATCCCTATTGCCATATATATCTAAGGATGTATCTACTTCGGGAGTGACCAATGAGGAAGAAGCTATCCTCAGGGCCTAGCAGCTAGATTTGATATATTCTAAGTCTGGGATTTTATATGAAATTATCCCTGAGGCACCGAGGCCAACGCACAATGTAGAGAAACCTAAGCCTGGACCCCATGCCGATGGTGTGATTGGTTCCATGAATTCTCCCACTATAGAATATTTGGCTAAATAGCTCCATCACCTGTCTGTTAAACATTATACAGCAGAGACAGCAAAGGCTACCCCCTCACCCAAAAATGAAATTTTTTTTGCACAATCCTCTCAGAAGGGAAATCAGTAGCCCGATGGGAAAAAGAAGAAAGGAAAAAAGGGTGCGAGAAACCAAAACAAACAAAAACCCACAAATAATTCTTATGGGGGCAAAAAAGAAAAGAATAAGGTGAAATTCCCATGTAAGTTGTGCCATGAAGATCACCTAACCCATCTATGTCCCCTTATGGAACAAGCTCAGAAGCTGTTAAAAGGCCAACAACCGGCTGTCCTGAAGGATCCTTTTCCCCAAGGACAGAATTCTGCTTCAGCTTCAAATGCAGCAGGGGGCACTCCAAATGCTCCCGACCCCAATTATATCAACATGGTTTGATCCGAGACTATACTACAGACCAGGAAAAAGAACTATGAAAAAGCTTCAGAGAAGGGTAAGTCAATAGGTGAAACTTCCAACCCTCTCACGATTAATAAGCCTGCTGAACTTATGCCCAAGATACTGAAAGGTGTCTTCAAGAAAACCTTGCACAATCCCAATGCTAGGGTTGCAGCAAACTACTCATTAGTTGAAGACTTAGCCCAGACTCCTTGTGCGATGTCATCTTTAGAGGTGTTACAGAGTTGTCCCGCTCAGTAAGATGCACTCTTAGCAGCCTTAGACAGTATGGACTCATCAAACCTCATGGCGAAATTTAATTTGTCTGATGTCAAAATTCGCCTGCCATATCATGTAGCCCTATCGATAGATGTCATCCATGGTTGAAAAACCATTGGAAGGGTAGTTGTCGACGAGGGTGCTTCTACATGTGTCATGTCCCTATCTTGTTGGAAAGCTCTTGGATCTCCAGAGCTGGTTCCATCGAACACCCTACTTACTGCTTTCGACGAAAGCTCATTTCGTCCACATGGTATCCTACCGGATTTTGAAATTAAGTTGGCAGGGAAAGCAGTGTCTGTTGAGGTAGAGGTGACTGATGCTCCTTTGGATTATAACTTGCTCTTGGGGAGAAGTTGGACTTATGCCATGTCAGCTATTGCATCAACTATATTTTGGGTAGTAGTGTTTCCACATGAAGGGAAGTTGGTTACTGTACACCAACTCAGTTTTACTCAAAAAGGCCGCATGGAAACTAATGAGTCCACTGTACCATTGGTTTATCAGGTTAGACCTGCTTTAGAGAGCTTAGGGGCCAGAATGTACGCATCATTGATGAGCACATTTGATATTCCATCTCATATTAATTATCTAGGTTCTACCAGTGTAGGGAAGTCTATAGAAACGGTTGTTAATAGAACAAATCCTTGGGTTCTTCCTTCCCGCCATGAACCTGAAGTGCCCTTATCGGCAGCGGAAGTAGCTTATCAAGCTATCATTCATACCATTGTTGATCCCATTCCGATCCCTCTCACAGTCTCAAAGGAGTCGAAAGAAGCCTATTTGCCTGCTTGGGAAGAGAACTCTTTGCATTCTATAGATTTCTTAGATATGGTTTTACCTTTGGATGAAGCCATTCTAGAAGCCATGTGCAGACGAGAAAAGATCTACGAAGATATTCACCATTGATCCTATTTTCTTCCATAGTTAAGCAGGATCAAGAACCAGGAGTTCCATATGAGACTGGCAGGTTATGTTGATACGCCTATTAATCCCTTACCAAGGGAAGGAATATTTGTTGAGGGGAATATGGCAAACATTTCCGCTATAATTTCTATCAACGTATCTGCAAACCAAAACGTTGTGAAAAATGTACACATCGGCGCAAACTGCTCTCTAGAAGAGATTGCGATCTATACATCCTTGTCTAAGGAATTCCGTGACGTATTTTCCTGGTCATATGAGGAGATGTCAGGCATTGATCCATCAATAGTCGAGCACGAAATCTGAACATACCCTAATGCTAGACCCGTTCGACAAAAGTTGAGACCTGTCAACCCGCGTAAAGCGACGACAGTTAAGGCTGAAGTTGAGAAATTGCTGAAAGTTGGTTTCATTTACCCCATAGCTTTGATAGAATGGGTATCCAACCCTGTTCCTATTGACAAAAAGAAAGGGACTATACACGTTTGTACTGACTTTTGAGATCTAAACAAAGCCTATCCTAAGGACAACTACCCCACGCCATTTATAGATCAAATTATTGATGCTTGTGCAGGAAGTGAAGACTTTTTGTTTATGGATGGTTTCTCCGGGTATAATCAAATCCAAATTAAACCAGAAGACCAACATAAAACAACTTTTATTTGTCCTTGGGGTACCTTCGCGTACAAGAAAATGCCCTTTGGATTGAAAAATGTAGGGGCAACCTTTCATTGGGTAATAAATTTTTCCTTTCACGACATTAAAGCCATTGTCAAACCCTACCTTGATGATCTGCCAGCACATTCTCGTAAGAGCATCGATCACCTAGATCACTTGCGTTTGATTTTTGAATGATGCAGATACTACAAAATTCGCTTGAATTCCCACAAGTGTGTTTTATGTATCGAGTCAGGGAGACTGCTCGGATTCATTGTTTCCAACAAAGGCATTCAAGTGGATCCTTTGAAAGTTGATGCCATCGTAAATTTGCCTCCTTCTCGTTCTATCAGGTAGCTTCAAATCCTACAGGGGAAGTCCAACTTCCTTCGATGTTTTATTGTAAATTATGCCAAGATTACTAAATTTTTCATGCACCTATTGAAACAGGACACCCCATTTGTATGGGATGAAATTGCACAACTTGCACTTGAGGCATGTTGTTGGCACCGTTATTGCTCCCGCTAGATTACTCTCGGGATTTTATATTGTATCTGGTCACATCTGAGTCGACCATAGGCGTAGTACTAGTCCAGGAGGATGATAAGCTCCAAGAGCATGTCATCTACTATCTCAGCCGTGCTTTAGCCAGCCCTGAACTTAGGTATTCCCACGTGGAGAAGTTGGCCTTGGCAGCTGTGTATGTTGTTCAGAGGTTGCGTCACTACATCTTACTGAGGACCATGATGGTAGTGGTGGATGTTAATCCTTTCCAATATGTTTTGTCCTGACGAATAGTTGGAGGCAAATTCAACAAATGGATAGTCATTCTTTAGGAGTTTGACTTAGATTTCCAATCCGCCAAATCTAAGAAATCCTTAGTTTTTTCTGTGCTCATTACAGAATTTCCAATGGATGAATATGTAGCCATTGAAGAAGACTCGTTCCCAGATGAGCATATCTTTTTGATTTCCACCTTTGACCCCTAGTACGAAGATATACTTATCTATCTCCAAAATTTGAAGTACCCTGCAGCCTTCTCGCAGGAAGAGTGGCGTAAACTACGGGTACATGCCAAGAACTACCTCATTATTGGAGATACTTTATATCGTAGGGGGGTAGATTCTGTTTTGCGTCGATGTCTTGCCCATGAAGAAGTAGAGACTATCATAAATGATGCCCATAGTGGAGCAGGTGGGGGTCATTTATCTGGGTTAGCAATGGCCCAGAAGATCTTACATGCCGGTTATTTCTGGCCCACGATCTTTAAAAATTGTGTGGAAGCCATGAAGCACTGTCATCCTTGTCATCTTTACACCAGAAAGATACGGTCATATCCTGCTCCATTATTTCTCATCATCTCAGTGGGCCCCTTCATGAAGTGGGGGGTATATTATGTGACGTGCAACCCAGTATCGGCTGGGGGGCACAAACATATCATTGTCACTGTTGATTATTTCACGAAGTGGGCAGAGGCAATGCCCACCTTTAAAGCTAACGGGGAAACTGCGGCTTTTTTCATTTTCAACCAAATTATCGCACGATTCGGTATCCCTAAAGAAATTGTTACTGACCATGGTAGTCACTTCCAAAATAGTATGATGACTAAATTGACCACTATGTTATGGTTTAGACAAGAACATTCATCTTCGTTCTATCCTCAAGCAAATGGTCAAGTCGAGGCTGTAAATAAAACTTTGAAGACTATTCTCAAACGTACTATTAATGCAACCCGTTCCAATGGGCACATCATGTTGTATCCTACACTTTGGGCATATCATACCAATGTGAAAACTGCTACAGGGGTTTGTCCTTTCCAACTCGTTCACGGAGTGGAAGCAGTCACCCCGGTTGAATGCGAAATCCTATCCTTAAATATTGTTATTCATGTGTTACCAGATATGACTGAGATGGAAGAACGTTTATTACATTTAGAACATCTAGATGAGCAGCGTAGAGATGCGCTGACAGCAAATGAAGCTCATAGAAATAGGGTAAAAATCCAATACGATAAATCGGTCAAGCCTCGGATTTTTTTTGAAGGGGAGCTTGTCTTGCTCTGGGATCAGGACAAAGAACCCATGGGGGCAGGAAAGTTCAGGTCTATGTGGTTAGGACCTTATGTCATATCAAATGTGTTGAAGAAGGGTGCATATGAATTGATAGATTTCGAAGGGAATAAGCTGCATGAGCCTAGAAATGGGCTCTACTTGAAAAAGTACTATGCTTAGGCTTAGCGCTTTTTCCTGTATTTTTATGTACAATAGTTCGTTGGTTTGTGTTTTTAAACCATCTGTTGGTTGTTACAGATGTCTTCCGAGTGGTTCTTAGGTTTCACTGATGGTGCTAGTCGCCACACTTGTAATCTGGCTTCAGCCGCATGGTCATTTACTCGCCCTCAAGATAGCTAGTTTCCTTTGGAGGCGCTTTCTTAGGTCCTGCTACCAATAATGTGGCCAAATACAGGGCCGTCATTCATCTTTTATGGGATGCTTTGTCATGTGGTATCACTTAGCTGGAAGTCCGACTTGACTCTCAACTAGTGGTTTCTCGGCTCAATCGAGCTTATCAGGTGCGAAACCCTATTTTACTACGTCAGTTTATGCAAGTTAGGTTATTGGAAAGAAATTTTGAGTTTATTACATTCAATCATATTCCAAGAAATCAAAATTCATTAACTGATGCGTATGCTAATTATATCTTGGATTGGCACTTAACACATTTTGCATAAAAATATATGGCAGACACATAACAAAACACTTGTAAATAAACTGGAATATATATATATATATATATGTATAATATGTGAATATCTGTCCATATAGATAGGTCAAGTTTCTAATCCTCAGATCCAGTCATAACTGTATAATATACAAAAAATATACAAAACATGGATCAAATTCCATAAAATGCTCCTAAGTCTAAGCTTGACCACCCTGGTCCCCCTGATCACCCTGATCACCCTGCTCTCGGGCTTCTTCAGCCTCCTCAGCTGCAGAAGCCTCAACGACATCAATATACACAAGTACTGCTCTCACTACCCACCTCATAAGGCATATCCAGACAGGTGGTATACCAACCACTAGCTCCTGCATGACGGCAGGGATATGCTCAATGCGTAATGCAGGTACTCTCTGGGTAAGCCTGGCTAGTTTTCCCTCAAGAACCCTAATCACACCCTGGTCCTCTCCCACCACAGGACACACATACATGTGTGGATTCCCAGTAGGGCGGACTGGTCCAATATCTGCATTTTGACATTTTAAAAGGATTAAAAATTCTTATACATATGTATATATCTTTATAATCAAAATTCATAAAAAATTTAAAAATTTGAAAACAAAAATACCTGACTCTCCCCATGCTCCTACAGGAGGGAGGACAAGGTCAGTATCACCTAGGAAATCTAGTCCAACATATGGAAACTGCTCCAACGTTGGTAACTGTCGCTCCCACCAAAATTAGAAGTCGTCATCGTATACGCTCTGAACCGATCCACCGCCTCCTTGGCGGAGGAAGATCTCTCCCCACCTACTCAGCCTAGGCTGACGAGGAGAACGAACTGGTAATGGTGATGTAGGACTCAAACCAGGCACCCTCTCAAAGAAAAAGGCTACCATTATGCTGGAATAACCAAAAAAATTCCACCTGCCTCTTTTGCAGTCAGAGAGCTGCTTCCTCATTATCGAGATTACTCCCGAACACCAGTCATATAGAGCTCCCTGTAGACAATCCACTGCAAGTCTCATTTGGTTTCGAGTTGCAAGGTGAAGTGATGATGACCCTGCAACCCTCACTATAGTACTCACCAATACCTATAAGGGCAAGTTGTGAATATGAACAATAGGCATGCAACTACCCCTCTTTTGAGTGTCAGGCTCACAGTATATATCTATGTAGTTATGTACACTTAGAAGGTCGTCGCCTCTACCGGTACCTTCCAAGTTCACCAGAGCTCCCCGTCATGATAAACCATAGATAAAATAGACATCTTTCGAAATAACCTCTAGAAACTCACCTTGATGGTCAAACATACCAAGATCGTGATCCCAATAGTTTATCAAAAAATCTAATCGGTGGACATTTGATCGCATAGGTGAGGTACATAATAATTTCAATAACCCACTTTTCCACAAAGCATTTACTGCGGGGGCATCTTGTAGAGCTTCTTGGTCCATGTCTTCATGTTCCCTCTCCCTCCAATCAAGCACCATATTTCAATATGATAAAGAATCCATTTATAAACCATTAAATTCATATAAAAATTTGTTTTTTTGGCCCTACATAACCTTTTTCTACCCCGCGTAGTGTACACGACTGTCATTTGGACAAGTCGCGTACTGTACGCGACTTTCCTTCGGGAAACCCGCGTATAGAACGCATGTACGCGACTGTTGATATACCATACCCACGTACAAAACGCGTGTACGTGATTGTTGATATACCATACCCGCGTACACAACGTTCATGCTTTGAGGGCATTGGAAAACATGAAAATTGGGCCAAAAATTGAAATTTGCTTGGATCAAATGAAAGAGCATGGAGTGTAGTTTTACCTGGCACTTGCGATTTCGAGAATTGTCCATCGATTCATCCACACTGAGTAATCAAAGGTAGAGGTAAAACTTGTCTATTTTGGGTAAAAAATAAAATGGTGAGTTTTGATTTATATTTTGAACTATTTATAGAAATATTATTTTCAACATGGGTTTTTTCCCTATAGTTCATATTTTTTATATAAAATCAAACTAATACCATATCTTTTTCTTCAATGTGACAGGTCTATGGTCGTTTAAAGTTGTTTTTTCGCTCATATAGGATGGTTTTTTTGGTCATTTCACATGCATTTTGCATTTATACCTAATCCATCTTAATCCTAGCATTAACACTTTGACCATAGACTATGGTATTTTTAACCATTAGTTCCTCGTTTATGCCATTGTTCTTCTGTGGATAGGACTTTCCTCACATGAGTATCCTCGTTTAGAACCTACTTATTGTCTTTCAATACTCATGCCGCAGCTTTCATAGGTTCAGGGAAGTCTTCTTTGTTATTTTTCACGCCAAATTGAGCCTCATTTTAGTCTCTTTTTACAAGCTATCCCTTTACAAGACTCCCCACCCTTATGGAGTTTCTTTAGGCCCAGATCTAACTCCTCAAAATAGACTTGACTGCCGAGTAAACTTGTTCATTCAAGCTTGTTAAGAATATGTGAATGGGCATCCACATTGGTGGTAGGTTATCTCTTTCTCGGACCATGTGGAATAATACGAGAAAGGATCACTCTCTTTTCTACGGAATTGAGAAGAGTATTCTCAGGTATAGGTTTATCACTTTTCTGGACCTGAGGGACTAAATTACGGAAAAGGAACACCTGGTATGAGCTCAGTTTTCTCTTTTTTGTGCTCTAGACCTAAACATGAAAAAGATTCTGAGTGTACTTCATGTCTTTGTCATGCTCGTTAAACACCAAGAACAAAGCATCGATTTTATTGTTGTAAGCCCCATTTCTTGTACTCAAATGGATATTTCTGAGTGATCTTGCTTTCCTTCACACTCATAAAACTCAAGCTATATGCTGCTCTCGAAGGAGTGTTGGGTAGGTGGTAATTTAACCTTTTTTGGACCTCCCTGACTAAGTATTAAAAAGGTTCACCTTTTCTTCTACGGGAGTTAAGAGAGTTCTTCTGTGGTATGTTTTATTCTTTTTCGGCCTCAGGAGACTAAATTGGACGAAAAGGGACCCCCCTGGAGTCTTCTTTGGAGTTTTCAGACTCTCTAAACATGAAATCACCAAGTGAGCATGTACTAGTTCAGGCTCATAAAATCCACGAATCAATGACACTATCAAGCATTATTCTCTTTTTCTCTTCAAGCTTGTCAAAAAATGAAGAGAGACTTGATTTGAATTTCTTGAACTCATTAAAATTTAACAGGAAAGATAAAGAAAAGTTTTCTTTTGGTTCTCAGTCGATGGCAGTATGTCTTCCTTGAACATAGCACTCTCTGTCTTTTCCGATACTCATGTTTCAGTGTTCACTTTCAGTTCAGCTATTACTTCGAGTTTCTTACTCCTCCTCTTGTTAGTTATACCTAGGGAATCTGATCATGTCTCCTACACGACAGATAAGTCTAGTTGTACTATCTGCAAAGTTAAAAGCTGCCTTGGGTCATCTTTGTGTTGTGCTCACTATTCAAGGATTTAACCATGTATCTGATCTATATCCGGATTCCATCATTGTCCTATATGTTATTACTTGTGTTTCCATTTCTTTACCCAGTTCCTAGTCACTCTTGTGATCCGTTGGAGGATCTATTGCCTTCCTCATCACAATATGGTTCCGCATCAGCACTTCCTGACGACGAAGACCTAGAGTTTTTGACGATCGTACCTTAGGATTCACTTTCATTATTGGTGAATTACTTTGCTTCAGTTGTCAATTATCACCTATTGGTTGACAATCTGTTGAATCCTATCCATGTTTGACTTCAATAACATCTATTCACATGGCTTGGATTGTACTGGTTCTTTGGGATTTTTGACGAAGATCTTAGGTTCATATCTATGGACTAAGTTGTGCAAGATTATGTTGTGATCACTTACACAGCTTCCAGATCTTTGAAGACTCATCATTATTGTATATTGTGGCTTTGATCCACCTTTGTAATATACATGGTTTTGTACCCATATCATATGATGTACTCAAATATTGTAAAGGAGCTAGTGTTCCAGTATATTGAACATAGCATCCTCAGATATGACTTTGTATATGACATTATTATGTATTTGTTTCAGGTACTACCTCTGCTCCATTGGACTTCTGAGTTCTCCAAGATAATTATTATAATGTATTTTGGCCATCGTTTCCCTCTGACCTCACACATTAGGGGGCATCTATTATCAACCCAAATGGCACTTCTTCATCTGAGTGTTGACATTCCTTATGTTGGTACACAAAAGGACATTTTAGGATTGAAGTTTTCCAAAACACTATAGATGGGCATGACTTGGGATGCATTTACCCTTGAACCAGCTTGCCATATTATTTTTCTAAGTGTTGAGTTGTGTACGTGACTATCTCCATTACAACTCACGTACATACGCAACTATTTCCATTTGCAATTCACGTACTGTATGCAACTATCTACATTGCAACCAGCGTACATCAGCGTACGCAGGTTTCCTTTAAGCAACTTTCCTGTCATACGCGAGTTGCCTATATCAATAGTCGCGTACATCTTGATTCGACCTTAAAAAATATAAAACATGATTAATGGAGATTAGATGGGCCCTAATCATTAACTATCCTAACTGTTTCAACCTCCTCAACCTTCAAAACCACTCTATTTCCCAAAGTATAAATAGAGGCCTTGGGGTGGGAATTAATCAATAAATATTGGAGAGCAAAGTTATATTAGTGATATATATTCAGAAGTCTTGGAGTAGCAGAAATCAGAGTCCTTTGGTTGCAGAGGAGTCCTTGTCTCAGAAGCTAGGTTGTACTTTTATCTCATTCACTGATTGTTAATAAAGAGAATTCCTCTTCTAACATTGTGTTGAGTCTCTTTCATGTATCGTGGTTAATGAATATATTGTATTACATACTAGACATATTGTTTATATAACCTATTATATATACTTGCATTAGATATTACTTGGAGAATTTGCTCTTTACTAGTGAAGGAGGTGCATCCCTGGAAGCTTTGGAGAGAAGAGGAATGGAATAAGATCAAGCTTGTATCAACCGTCGATAATCGGGTAAGTCAAGACTTTTTTCCTATTTCCTTTCTATTCTCTGTTAAAGCTGATTGTCTGCAAGGTCAGTAGTAAGTTGGTAATCTCAGACCCTAGGTTACAAGGGTGCTTAATCCTGACAACATGAAGGTTGAGCATCAACAACCAGTAGGTTTATTGCATCATTTTCCAATCCCAGAATGGAAATGGGAAGTTATTTCCATGGATTTTACTACAGGATTTCCAATGACTTGGAAAAAACATGATTCCATCATGTTTTTGGTGGACAAGTTGACAAAGGAATCACATTTTATACCAATTAAGGCCACGTATAAGAATGATGCCATTGCAAAAATATTCAGGAAGGATATTTTCATATTGCATGGATTTCCTAAGGAAATAATATCTGACAGGGATCCCAAGTTTACTTCCAAGTTTTGGAAGGGTTTGTAACAACCCCATAGCCCATAATGCAGATTATTAAAAAACAAAATCTTCAAGAACACTTGTTCTCCCTTCAAACTCAGGGCATGCACATTAACACACTCTTACACATTCATTCTCAGGCTTAAGAACCCCTGTACATCTCTACAACATTTTCTCCACCATTAACAGATCCATTATGTGCACATAAGCCTTCTTCCGCACTGAACCTATTCTTTCTGCACTTCCTCTTCTGCCCTTTAATCCTCGGAAATCAGGAATCGAAAAAATAATTTGCGGCGAGAAACATTTAACCATTCTTCCACACTTCTTCCTTCTGCCTTTGGAACTCAGAAATCAAAAACATAATGCTCAGAGGAGTCCTTCAACCATGGTTCTGCCTTCTGCCTTCCGCCCTTGGAACTCGGAAGTCAGAAGCACAACCTTTCGACATAATCATTTAACGGCCTTCCACCTTCCACCCTTCCGCCTTCTACCTTCGGAACTTGGAAGTCGGAAAACTAGCAAATGATGGAATCATTCAACGGCCTTCTCTCTTTTGCCTTCCGCCTTCAGAACTCGGAAGTCAGAAATAAACCTATCGATGGGCTTACTTCACCATATTCTGCCTTCCACCCTTTCTTCTTCAGAACTCGAAAGTCGGAAAACTATCAAATGACGGAACCTCCATCCTCGTTTCCTCCTTTCACATTCCACCTTTCTGCCCTCCAGTGCAGAACTCGGGAATCAGAAGACCAATTCTTTACCTTAACCTTTTCCCGGTTTTCCACCTTCCGCAGGCAGATTTCAGGGTGTGGAAAACCCACTTTCTGCCTTATCTTTTCTCCTGATTTCCACCCTCCGCCTTTCGCAAGAGGATCTTGGAAGTTAGAAATCCCACATTTTGCTTCGATAAAACTTCTTTCTCCACCTCCCACATTCCTCCTTCCGCTACGGATCCTGGGATGCATAAACACTTAGATCAACTGCAAATTAATTCTTTAACCATGCTTTTCTATCCTCCAAGGACTTAAGAAAAATGCATTGAACATACAAGGCAAATGCATAAGTAAAATTAAGGGATTTATACACAAGTAAACCTCTACTTAATCATCATCAAGCATCCAACATGAACATGTTGATTCATAGACAATTACATGGTATAAACAAGCATAGCAGAGATACTCTTGCAATTGTGAATCCTACTTCATTCATAGCAAGCATTCTTCCTTATCAATTCATCATATTCATTCATAAGCAACTTCAATGTATAAACAAAAATAACAGAGAATACTTATCTTGATGATTAAGTTGTCCCACAACTAGCTAGGTGAATGCAAGGTTCCACCCAACCATAGGCCAGTGTGTTCATTAATCTCTCAACACACCGCCAGCCCTGAGCTGGGCATGATTTCCACAAGGAACTAGGGAAACAACAAGCTTACACACAACCAACCCATAACTCACACATTCAATCCAACCTAATGTTGGGTTTCACAGACTATTCATCCAAGCCAATATACATTTTGATTTCATAGGCTGCTAAGCAAGGATGATTTTAGGGGCGAATTATAGCCCAATGGCGAATTTTAAGGGTTCCCTAAAAAAAGGTGGGCGAATTTTTATATTAAAATATTATTATTTTATTTAATATATTCACCCATTATTTATTTTGTATATAGCTATGCTTTTGTAAATCGCATTCATCCCGATTTAGGGGAAAATCTAAAAAACAATATTAGCCCACAAAATTAATTTTTTTTGCCCCCATTCGCCTGAATTTTTCCGTCTGCCAGGAGATTTTTGCCAAAATTCGCCCAATTTTTTCCGATTGGGAGGAGAAATGAGGATTTTCGCCGGATTTATGGATAGTAGTTTGAAAAATTGGTGTTTACGATTAAAAATTTGATATTTCGCCGAGATTTATGAAAAATTCTATAAACTGGTATTACTTCCCCCTCGATTGGGGTAAATTGGACATAGTTCGTCCTGGATTTGGATTTGTTTACCTATATAATGGTGCAAGAATCAGGACTCAGGCTCAACATCAAGCTTGATTTTTTTGCAAATCTGTCTTTACAGTGGCTGTCAGGCTGATTCGTGATTCGTGGGAAGCAATTTCAGAAAGTTTTCTGCACTGTGCCAGGTTAGTTTCTTGAATCTTCTTTTATTTGCAGGCTTTTCTGGTTGCTAGACCACAGCTTGATTTATTTGCCAGGGCACATGGTACAAGATTCTATTTTTCTTTACAATTTCTGTACATATAATGCATACAGCTCTAGTTTCTGGTTGGGCCGGTTCAATGGCTCTGTACGAATTAGCAGACCAGGTGGTGAAGAGCCAATAGCTGTTTATTCTGCTATTGATTCTTCTGATCATGCTCTTTATTTTGTTGAAATACGAATCCTGTTCCCATTTGAACAGAGGTTTCACTAGTTTATAAGAGTTCAACGTTGTTGGCAAAGTGGCAGAAAAGAAGCGAGGGCACTGTCCATATGGTGGCTGTCGAACAACGAGGCGATGAAACGCTCTCGGGTGACTGTTCGAATTCCCAGTGTGTGCTTTCAGCAATGAGTGACGATTCAGTTTCTGGTCATGGGACTTTATGTTCATAATGTTGTTATGCTTGCTTTCGGTACTCCAGAAAAACAAATCTTGATCGAGCCCATATTTGCTCTTGCCTCCTCGAGGGGTTGGGCAGAGGAACGAAATCACAGGAGCACTTATCATCACGCTTCCCTCCTTTCTCTTTTTGTAGTGCCTCGATCTCGAATCAGGACCTTTCTTTTGGGTATTCCAAGACATCTAGAGCCCACGCATGGCCACTTAAAGGTATGATTCTCCTCTTTGAGGGAATCGGCAACTATGAATCCGGGAAATGCCTCCCGGAAATGATTGTCTATAAGCAATTGGGTTACCAGTGTCAATAGCAAGTTTGATAAGCAGGCAGTTCAGAATGATCCATAGTGTTAATAATACCGGGCTGGTTCAATTTTTGTGTGCTTTGATTTGCTAACGTATCCAAACTCCCCCGCCCCAATAGAGAGATAGCAGCCCCACCTAAAACCCAGGCCTTTTGAACGATCTCGAATCAGGATCTTTCTTTTGGGTATTCCAAGACATCTAGGGCCCACGCATGGCCACTTAAGAGGTATATTCCCCTCTTTGAAAGAGAACTAGCAGAGTCCTTTTGTCAGGCATGATTCTCCTCTTTGAAAGAGTAGTAACAGAGGCCTTTTGGCAGGCATGATTCTCCTCTTTGAAATAATAGTAGCAGAGGCCTTTTGTCATGTTCCCAGTAGCTGTACAAATCCAATGGTATGGCTCCCAAGCCTCTTTGACCTAGACCCTAATAACACATTCAAGGGGGATTCTACCTACAAAATAGCCTAAGAGGTCTCGACACCTTGGACTTGTGACAACAACATATTCATTGATAGAAATTTCAACAAAGATTTCATTAGCAGGGATTCTCAATTTCTCGTGATAAAATTCTAGTTCAAACTTGTGAAGGACAACGACACCATTGTTGATCCTGGTGTTGGCTTCAATAGGAAATTCTTGCAACGCTTGCAGAGAAATATCAGGGGCGGGGTGGTTGTATGTACCCTTCAAGCCTTATGACAGCTGAGTGAGGGCCTGCAGGCCAAATCACAGCAACAAAACGTGTTAAATTCGACAAAACGCTGATTAGATGGCCAGGACACACAATCTTACAGGATTGCATTGATACCTCCTTCTATATAGATCAAAATAGTCAATAAAAAAAACAAACTTACCATATAAATAATGTTTGTTGAATATTTCTGCAATGTCGTTTGTTGTCTTGTTTTTGAGTTTCTATAATAGTTGTCGCAGTACGCTAAATTATTGTTTTTCCTAGTAAATCTATTGCTTACGTAGCTGAATCTACTGCTGTTACATATAAATCTACTTCTTTTAAAATATTGTTGTTATTAACTTATTTCAAGTAGATTTTATCCATCCTAGAGATCAGTT
>LPNX010877548.1:2871-10371 GCA_001517045.1 Pseudotsuga menziesii
GTAGATGATTTGTTTGTAACATGCATGGATGGGTTGATTGTTGATACGAAGAGGAAGTTTACTATTGAGTTTGAAATGAAGGACTTGGGTATGATGCAGTATTTTCTAGGCATGGAGGTGTGGTAGAATGCTAATGGAATCTCCCTCGGACAAGGGAAGTATGCAATAGAGATCCTGAAGAGGTTCAGGATGATGGACTACAAGGCCATGACCACACCTATGGCATCGAACTTGAAGCTATTGAGTGACGCTTCATCGGAAGTGGTTGATGCTATGATGTATCATCAGATGATTGGGTTCTTGATGTACCTGACGAACACGGGACTAGATATTTTCTTTGTTGTGAACACCTAACAGATCCGAGACATGTTCACTTGATTGCTGCAAAGTATATTCTGAGATACCTGAGGGGTATAGTTGATTATGGGCTCAAGTATGAGGTGAATCAGAAGAGTAACCTAGAGGGTTATGTTGATTTAGATTGGGTAGGCAGTGCCATCGATAGGAAGATAACTTTAGGGTTTTGCTTCAGTATGGGATCGGGTGTGATCTCTTGGTTTAGCAGGAAGCAATCCTGTGTGGCATTGAGTACAGTTGAAGCAGAGTATGTCATAGCTTATTTAGCTAGTTGTGAGGTAGTATGGCTAAGGAAGCTACTGTCTGATTTATTTGATATCTAGTTGGATGCTACTTGTATATATTGTGACAACCATAGTTGTGTGGAGTTGTTAGAGAACACGGTGTTCCATGACAAGTCGAAGCATATCGAGATCAAGTATCACTATATCAGGGATATGGTGCATAGGGGGGCAGTGAAGCTCCAGTATGTTGCGATGAACAAACAGATAGCTGATGTGTTGATAAATCCATTGGCTAGAGTGAATTTTGAGTACTTCAGGGAGAGGCTTGGTGTTCTCTAGATTGGGGTTTCCTCTAGAGGGAAGTGATGAGTCTGTGAGCCATTAGGACATGGTGAGAGGATTGGTTCCTTCCATGGCTAGATGTAAGGGCCAATCCATTCTATCATGATGAGATGATTGGTTCCTTGCATGATAGATATGAGTGTTGAGCCATTCTGATATGACTGTAGGATTGGTTCCTACATGATCAGATATAAGCACTAAATTCCATTCTTGGAATGGAGGCACCTAGTTAGTTACCTAAAAGCTCAGTCTGGGACTGAGGGCCATTCTGATGTGACTGTAGGATTGTTTCCTACATGATCAGATGTGAGTGCAAATACATTCTGAGGCAATTATAGTGTTGGTTCCTACAATGATCAGATGTAAGTGCAGAGCCCTTTCAGCATGGAGCATTGGTTCCTTGCATGGTCAAATGTAAGTGCTGAGCCTTTTTGACATTGGTTGTCAGATGTAAGATCATAGCCCTTTCAACATGGAGGATTGGTTCCTCACATGGTTGAATGTAAGTGCTGAACCTTTCTGACATTGGTTGTTAGATGTGAGTGCTGGGCCTTTTTGACAGGGTTGTGGGATGTGTTCCCACATGGTCAGATGTGAGTGGTAGGCATGCCTTTTTGATATGATTATAGGATTGGTTCCTACATGATCAGATATAAGTGCTAGGTAGGCCATTCTGACTAAGGGTCAGATATAAGTGCTGGAAAAGACCTGCATGGAGGTTAGGCCTACAACCAACATGAAAAAGGGCTAGATCTATAGAACTTCTTATGACAAGAAGAATAAAGAGATAGCACATGTGATGATGATCTAGCATAGATGTTCTAGAATCAGATATGATCTAGATCAAGTGATGATACAGATCTAGTGATGATGATCCAAATCAAGTGATCATCCACATCCAGATGAAGATGACTTGAATATGATGAGGACTCGATGATGATCCAGATGATACAGAGAAGAAGACTTGTGCTGATAAATTGTGTGGAAAGAATACCTTCCTAGTTAAGAGGGAGTGTTGATGTAATTGTAACTTCGGAATGTACACACTTGTATTTCTTATGTATTTTACCCAGATGTTTATTTCGGGAAGTGTTTGTAATGTAATTGAGTCATGTCATGCCCTGATGTTCCAATCAAAATTTTCTTTAATATAAACAAGTCATGTCAAGTAAATGTGGGTAACCCTCCTATTGTTCAAGGGTTAAAGTCCCTGCAGTTCCGGGGCCCTAGGGCTATTAGACTCACCTAGTGAAGTCGACCCTAGTGAGTTATTGTCAAGTTGGGAATTAGTATAAATAGAGAGTGAGCCTCTCTATTTATCACACACTCAATCACACTCAATTGTAGAGCATAGTTGAGGGAGAAGAAGTTGTTGGGGTTAGAAAGAAAGAGGCTATTGCTGTCGGGAGATCATCTTACTGTTTTGGGTTTTAATTTTGGTGTTGATTCTATCTATAAGGAAGTTACATGGTTTTCTCCATTTATGGTTTCCCTAAGGAAAAACACTATGTTCATTGTCTTTTGTGTATGATTGTTGTGCTTGTTATTCTCTCAGTGAAAAGATCTTAATATAATGCTAGTTTAATGTTAAAAATCTAACATGGTAGTCTATAAAAGTTCACCATGCTGAATAGTCCTGAAATACGTCAGCTTGGGAAAACTATCATAAGTCCCAATTGGTGAAACAAATTCTTATTAAACCTGAGTTGTTGGAAATAAGATATACGAGGCTACCCTAGTATGCATTTTTATATGTAGAGGAGCAGTGCTTTTGTAGATACGGTAGAAACAATATCAAGAATTTCTGCAGAGGAAATTGGAAAACTAGGGCTTCTTGTTCTAGGAGCTTCCCTCCACTATTTTTAGAAAAAGAGTACTTTGGACAGCTCGTCTTCATGAGGCACATGTTTCTATCAGATCAGATGTTTGAATTTGCAATTTTTGAAAATTAGGGATTGCCTAACAAACCCTAGATCATGCAGATCTTGAACCAGGACAAACACCTCAAATCGATAAGATCTAATCTTTTTCTATTTACATTTGAGGTTCTCATTTCAAAATGACCCGTTACACCAGCTTGATGACAAGCTTGGTGAAGATGAAAAATTTCAAGCATGCAAGTATAGGATTTCAATGGTTCTTGAAGAAAGTGAATTGTACACCTACATAAGTGGATAGGTTCGAGTTCTAGAGGGAGATTAGAAATTGTATTGTTTACATTATCTATTGCCTCACCCAATGACCGTCGTATGTGATGCTCCCTCTAAAAATTGAACTAAGGCATCTCAATGCACCCAAACGAGTAAGAATTTCTGAATTCCTATTGTGTTCCTCCTCCATGTGTTTGGTGTTTGGATTTGGGTTAGATTGATTGGTGGTTTGATTATTAGTGTTATCTACTAATATATAAAAAAAACAAATTACCAAATGGATTAATATTTTGTTATTGTTTTAATTAAATTTTTATTAAATTAACAAATAAAAACAAAAAATCAAAGCAATTCTTACCTTCCATTTCATTCCATCTTGCCGATATCCTCCCTAAAAATGCACCCTCGAAATTGCTTGCGAGCTAAAATGCTTTCCCAATATATCTCCCTTCCTTTCCTCACCACCTAAAATAAAAAAATAAAAAAAATAAAGGTCGCAGGCCTGTGTTTTAATTTTTTTTAGTTTTACAAATCCCACTTGCAATAAATCGCACTTGAGATATATCACACTTGCCATTTGTAACTCTTACAAAATGGAAGTGTGATATATTGCACTTTCCATATAGTGTAACTAGCCTTTTCTTCGGTTTTAGGCTCAGGTTTTTTGAACCAAACCATGTATAATGCATATGCATTATAGATTTCCTTTTCAGACATGCATTTTTGGGTTTATCGAATGGAACTAAAAAGTGGAAACATCTTCGTGCGCATGACCACTTACTGCATGCATAATGTCTTTTCAATGTCAAATACATCAAGATTCATACTAATCTCTTGAACCAAGATGGATCTACATTTGTTCTCATGTCTTTGTTGCACAATTTTGGTCATGTTTCCTTAGGCATATATGTTCACTTGAATTTCAACATATTGAACCTCTTCAAAAATTCATTTGAATATTTTTTTGAACAAAATAATTCCCTTCATTTATTTCATCTACTTTTAGACCCCTTTTTTAAATTAAGTTAATTGTATTTCATCTAATATTATTTTTTCATTGTTGATTTAAAGAGCTAAATTAATTCCCGTGTGCGGGGGAAGAGCAAGTGTTAAAGTAGAAATGTTTTAAATGGTTGTAAATGGAAGGTCACATGGGCCTTGTGGATGCACCTAGGGGTATAGTGGTATTGATATTAGATCCATGGAACTCGTTTAAGGTGAATACTTTCCTCATCCCCAATTTCCAATTTCCATAGTTAAAATAAAAAACACAATTGAAAATTTTCATATAAACATCAGATCATCAACATATAGGCATACAATTAATACTGTACCTTAATTATTCACCTTTATTTAAAGAGTTGGATAACTACTTAATCTTCTAAACCCATGGTTCAATAATTATGAATCAATGAGATTGTGCCAGGATTGATTTTGTTTGAGAAGGAGACTTGCTACTGAGTTCGAGATGAAGGAATTGGATATGATGCACTACTTTCTAGGCATGGAGGTGTGGCAGAATGTGGATGGAATCTCCCTAGGACAAGGGAAGTATTCAGTGGATATCCTGAAGAGGTTTTGGATGATGGAATGCAAAGACATGACCACACCTATGGAATCAAACTTGAATCTATTCAATGATTCTTAATCAGAGACAGTTGATTCCACGATGTATCCTAAGATGCTTTCTTCCTTGATGTACCTGATGAATACAAGACCATGCAAGAAGGATAATTGCTTCTGAGTTCGAGATGAAGGATTTGGATACTATGCACTACTTTCTAGGCATGGAGGTGTGGCAGAATGTGGATTGAATCTCCCTGGGACAAGGGAAGTATGTATTGGATACCCTCTGGAAGTATGATTTTTTCCTTGATGTACCTGACGAATACAATACCATGCAAGGAGACTTGCTGCTAAGTTCAAGATGAAGGACTTGGATATGATGCACTACTTTCTAGGCATGGAGGTGTGTCAAAATGTGGATGGAATATCCTTGGTACAAGGGAAGTATGTAGTGGATACCCTGAAGAGGCTCAGGATGATGGACTACAATTCTATGACCACACCTATGGCATCAATCCTGAAGCTATTGAGCGACGCTTCAACAAAGATGGCTGATTCCACAATGTATCATCAGATGATTTGTTCCTTGATGTACCTAACGAATATGAGACCAAATATTTTATCTGTTGCGAACACATTGAGACATGCTCACCTATTTGTTGAAAAGAATATTCTGAGGTACCTTAAGGGTACAGTTGATTATGGGCTCAAGTATGAAGTTAATCAGAATATTAACCTAGAGGGTTATGTGGATTCAGATTGGGTGGTGCCATTGATAGGCAGAGCACTTCGGTGTGCTGCTTTAGTATGATATCAGGTGTGATCTCTTGTTTTAGTAGGAAGGAGTTATGAATGGTGCTGAGTACAACTGAGGAAAAATATGTTCCCATTTGCTTGGATATTTGAGAGGTAGTACGTTTCTTTTGAAAAATACTATTTGATTTGATTGATCTAAATTGCATTTTTGCATGATGTAGAGAGGATCAGTGAAGCTCTAGTGTGTGATGCATATCGATATCTCTCAAAACAGGGAGTTCTAGCATAGCCGGTGAGACAGGATGTCTGAGCATAAAATCTGGGTAAAGATCATAGGTTTCTTAGATGTAAACAGTCCTGTAGGTTGTCCTCAGATGTAATCGGTCTTGGTGAAGCTCATAGGTTATCATTGGATGTATTCATCCCTGATGTAATTCTATTCTAGAAATGGCCAAAGTGAAGTTTGAGTACTTCAAGGAGAATATTGGTGTTCTCTAGATTGAGGTTCCTTGCAAGGGGAAGTGATGAGTCCGTGAGCCTTTCTGAGATGCTGGTAGGATTGGTTCCTCCCATGGTTAGAAGTGAGTGATGTGCCCTTCTGAAATGGTGGTAGGATTGGTTCCTCCCATAGTCAGATGTAAGTGATATTCTCTTCAGACATGGTGGTAGGATTGGTTCTTCCCATGGTTAGATATAAGTTCTTAGCCTTTCTGACATGCTGGCAGGATTGGTTCCTCTCATATTCAGATGTAAGTGTTGAGCCTTTCCCCACATGGTAATAGGTGTGTCCTACCATACCGATAGATGAAAATGCAGATCCCTTCCCTAGATGGTAGTATTTGTGTCCTACCATGCTAACGTATGTAAATGCAGAGCCCTTCCCTGGATGGTAGTAGGTGTGTGCTACCATTTTGATAGATGTAAGTGGAGAGCCCTTCCCTAGATGGTAGTAGGTGTTTCCTACTATGCCGAAAGATGTAAGTGAAGAGCCTTTCCATAGATGGTAGTAGGTGTGTCCTACCATGCTGGTGGATGTAAGTGAAGATCCTTTCCACAGATGGTAGTAGGTTTGTCCTACCATGCTAGTGGATGTAAGTGCAAGGCCTTTCCCTGGATGGTAATAGGCGTGTCCTACCATGAGAGTGGATGTAAGTGTTGGGGGCTTTCCCTGGATGGTAATAGGCATGTCCTACCATTCCAATGGATGTAAGTGCTAGAGAATTTCACAGATGGTAGTAGGCGTGTCCTACCATGCTGGTGAATGTAAGTTCTGGAGCCTTTCTCTAATGGTAGTAGGTTTTTCGTACCATGTGGATGATATAAGTGATGTTGATGAAGATCTACATGGAGTATAGACCTACAACCAACATGCAAAAGGGTTGGCTTTGTATAACTTCCTGTGATGATAAGAATTGAGAGATAGTACAATTTGATCGAGATCGCTAGAGTAGTGATGATCCAGCTTTGATGATGATCCAATGAGGATCCAACCTTGATGATGATCCATTAATGATGGTCTAATGATGATCCATTAATGATGGTCTAATGATGATCCAACTTTGATGATGATCTTGTGATGATCCAACTATGACAACAATCCAGTGATGAAGACTTGTGCTGATAAATTGTGTCAAGGGAATACCTTCCTAGTTAAGAGGGAGTGTTGATGTATTTGTAACTTTAAAACGTATTCACTTGTATATTTCATATATTGTATTTCATTGGTCCCTAATGTTCCTATTAGGAAAATTATTAATTTAATCAAGTCATGTAAATTCATAGAGGTTAACCCTCCTTGTTGGTCATGGGGGAAAACTCCCCACAGTTGTGGGGCACTAGGGTTATTAGACTCTCCAAGAGAAGTCAGCCATGGTAAGTGATTTTAAAGTTAGAAACTAGTATAAATAAAGAGTGATCCTCTCTATTTGAAATAGAGACTGACCCAGCTATAGTGCATAGGTGACAGAAGAGGAGCCCACACAAGTGAGAGAGAGAACAACTATTGGAGATCATGTTTCTGTCTTTGGGTTTTACTGCTACCATTGGTTCCCATTATATCTCTAAGGAAGTTGCAGGGTTTTCTCCTTTATGGTTTCCCTGAGGAA
>LPNX010877548.1:15371-91805 GCA_001517045.1 Pseudotsuga menziesii
ATATGTTTTATTTATTTCTTATTATTTTTCTAAATGACACACATCACTATTCGAAAATAGATACATCAAGTTTTTTTTATATATCTTTTGATTTCCATCACCATTTACCAAGAAAACTATATGGTGCACTAGACGAGAGCAAGATCTACAATTTTATATATCGAAATCAAGGATCTCATTAATTTTTGCCCGTAAAGTGTTGCACCCACACATAACGTTTTCATTTAAAGCTTTTGTGACTTCAATAATTAATAATAAAAAATAATTCATGAAAAATTCTGAATAAATAGTGTTGCACTAGGCCCATATGTCATTTATATGTATGCAAGTTTTTATCCCAAATTGACATCATTTACCTCATATATTGCCGCGCCCGCACAAACATTTATGTTAAGATGTGCTGAAAATTTGAAAAACCAATTTCACATAAACTAATTTTATAATCATTTATACACATTTTGTATGCATAAATGCTATATATTATGAAATCTGATTCAATTACCTATCTTTTGGATTTTTACTTCATCTTCAGATAAGTTAGGAAAGTACCCCTAATTGTCACCTATAGTCATAGTTTCCAGGTTTTTCCAGTATTATGTGGCATCTAAAGTGTCTTTAAAGGAGTCCATGATTGTGCATCAGCCCATCATCTCTTAATTTTACTTCTGACACATATTCATCTTTGTTTACAAATATATCCTTGTTTCCACTCATGTGATTACTACGGACACTCTCTAAAAATCATAATTGTTTTGAACATTCTTGTTCATTATTAGAAGTAATAACCATTGAATTTCTATTTGAAGAGTGGTTTTCTTTTAAAAAAATTGCGTTCTTCCTACTTATATCAAATTGCTTCTTCTACATTTAGGTGCATAATGACCAATTTTTTTTATAATAGCAGCGTTGTATATGTGATTCTATACCTTTATCCTTGGCCACAAAATTCATGGTGTTGATAATGTAACTTCCGAAAATATTCTTCATTATATTATTTGTATTACTATTTTTGTAATTGGTTGTATTTTTATTTTAGCTTCTTTAAGGGATGTTTTCCCTTCAATGGAGGATGTCATTAATGTAATTGGTCATATAAAAGTCGAGGTAACACAACCCTTATAATTTGGGGAAATAATCCCCCAAAAAATAAGTATAAAATGTATTTTTAATAAAAAACACATAGTGTTCCCAAGTTCCTACATCTATCAAAATAAATTGGTGTCCATCATAAAATCACATTAGTATCAATATATTTCAATATGACTTTTCTAAATATATTTATTTTATTTTCTCAAAAAACCATGTCTAATTTGTCAAAATGAGCGGATGCACCATTACCTCCAACATTGCAACCCAACGAACTTGAAAAAATTACTTAGTTTACCCATTACGTCTCTCCAATGCATTAACTCTATCAATATGCACTCATTCTCAACAAGATACCACACAGTGGGTAATATATAAAATCATATTTTTTTTACATAGATTGTCATGCAGCGCTTATTATTAAATGAATTGCATTAGCATGTCTTCTAAAAACATGCACCGATTTGCCACTAAATCAGGAACATTAAAATAAGGTAAAACAAGCGATACTGAAATGTCATTTTATCAATTTACTAGTGTCAGAGACCACCTTGCCCCACCGAGGCTCCGGTGCTACTTTCTGACACTCATCCCCCTATGCTTGATGTGCCTTATTGGAGTTATTCTATGATTTCACTGATCAAAGGGCTTGGAAATTTTTAGAAATTTTGGTTTGTTCCACAGATGGTAACCGTGCCTACCAGGAAAGTAAGAAAGAGTCCAAGTAGTTTGTTTATTACTTTATCCTTCAAGTTTTTAGCAGAATGAAAATAATATTTTTTGTATTGGCCTTTTTCTTCATTTTTTATGTACATTCTGCAATGCATGTGTTTTGTTTGGATCGTGCATGTCTCAATTATTGGTGCATGTCTCAATTATTGGTTCCCTTTTAAAAAGAATGATGCACAGTATGCAATGTGTTTTAAAAACCCGTATGCACAAAAGTTTTGTGTTGCGTGAAAATAAATAACAATGCACTGCTGCACTTAACAAACAATTAATTTTCAAAAACTTACAACATTATTGAATTAAATGAACACACCAGTACCAATGATTGAACATAAAGATCGAGATTGTGTAATATAATTTACTAACATACTATGGTCACAATATACACGAACACAATAATGCTAAGAAAATATTGACACATCATCATCCATTATACCATATACATAAATAAAAAATTAACCAAAATAAATTAACACAGAATTAAATATTTAAATGCACCATCCATTATGCCTCCATTTGCTTATCAATATCACCCAAAAAAAAATATTTTAAATATTCAGATACACCATAAAAAATATTTTAAAAACAATTTTATAAATTTGAGATCAAAGCAATGTAATATCTCTTACTACATATAGGTGCTCAAATTATACATGTATTCCTAATGTTAAGCACCATCATTTATGTTAATAGAAAAAAATGTTTTTGATCATGGTTTTCTTTAAATATAGACACACGAGCTTATCATGATATATAAAGCACCAAAGTGTTTGTATTTTTAAAAAAAAAATTGTATTTCTGTAGTTCGTTTTAAATACTGTCAAGCATAGTTTATAATGTGGTTTGTGTTTTCAAGCACAATGCATGGTTCCATTAGCTTACAGAAGCACAAATAATGGTGAGGTGCATCAAGAACTTTTGAAATTTTTTCAAAAGAAAAAAAAAATAGTTATTATTATTATTTTCTGATTTTGATAAATGCAAATTTACTTTAGTAATTTTTATGTTTCTTTATGTATATATCTTTTTATCTATATTTTTTTATGAATTTTATATGTGTTTAATCAAACATGGTAGCGACGAGAGAACCAAGGTTAGAAGCAACAACATAACCAATACAATGTTGTGTAAGAGTGGGATACCATAGAGAGGGGAAGGGATTTTCTTCTTCGACCTATGACTCTACAAACTATACATCTCTTATAGTAGGTTGACCTCCAAAAGATTAATGAGGAGGCTACATCATTGAGGGGGAATTCTCATATGTTAATGCAGATGATCCATCATTACGAAAAATTACTATAATGTTTTAGGGTGGGTCCTTTTATTTGGTTCCATCCCATAGAGGAGGACATATACTTTGTCATAGGATTATCTAGGAGAGAGGAGGATTTTCCTTATTTCCTGCATGTCCCAGCCAAAATTGTAGGAACCATTCAAATGATATACGTACCGAGTTATGTTAGTGAGGATGCCACTACCCCTACTGATTTACATGTAGGACATGACCGGCATTGGATATCTTCTTTTCGTGGAAAGGGGGTTTGGTGCCTTTCATTTTTCATCAAAATATTGGACCATGTCAAAAATTATGGGAAATAAATTAGTTTCACATTATCATATTATATTCATTCTTTAGTACATAAATCTACATGTATGGGGAAGTCTACCAATTTATTGGGGAGTAAATTGTTTTTCGTCGAATCATTGTTGCACTATGTTTGATTGAAATACAATATTCTTGTTTTGTTTAGAGTTATTTCCCTTATTTTTTGATATTTGTTAAGTTGTTTTTCGCTCATCTAATAAAAAAAATCTTAAGAAATTTACTGAGGTGGAATATGTTCTCCAACAGGGGCCAATCCAATTGTCTTGGCATGATCAGTAAGTAGTACTTGATTTACTTCTTACTGAGGATGTTGAAACCCTAGATATTGTACCATCTTCACTTAAAGGGTTTTATTTTTGAGGATTTCCCAACATCCTATTCACTATGGAGTATCCACCATATAGTAGAAGTAATATTAACTTTATGTTTTGAATAATCTAGTTTCATTTTACTGTCTTCTTCAATGCATATGTAGTTTAAGATAATAATTTTTAACATTGTTTAATTAAAATTTTCTAATTAGGGTTCTCTATAATCTTTTATACATTGATAATTATGATGGTGACTTGTGTCTACAACTGGACAAGATCATGGAAGAGATACAGGAACTACCACAATTATAGAGAGTTTACCTTTTATGCACACCTAATGCTAGACTCCACCAAGTGACAGTGGATCAACTTTCTAGGTTGTTGGCTTGACAAGGAGTTCACCCTATTCATGAAAAAAGATCATGAGAGACCCAAATCATGCTCTGTAACATTTCCAATATCATGAGAGACCCATATCATGCTCTAAAACATCTCCAATATCATGAGAGACCCAGATCATGCTGTGAAACATCTTTGTAGTATATATATCTATCTATTGTTTCAAAGGATAGATAGGTCTATATGGTGTTCCAACTTCAGGAAAAACATACTATAATGAAAGACATGTTACTATGTAATAAACAACTTGTAAAAATGTGTCTCGTACTTACTTCATTTATTATAAATATTCCCTTCAGTTTGGCATTTTTTTATGTTTCCCCTTGATTTTGCATACTAATAAAATCTTTAAAGGAAAATCTTAGGGAAAGAGGATCCAGTTCTTACTTAGCTGAAGTAGCTAACACAAAACTGTGTGTAACCATTATGGAGGTGCTGATAGTGGAGGGATGGAAGCCTAGCTAAAAGGAGCATAAGCTAAGGCTTAAACAAATAGACTTATCAAATGTTTAGCTCTTGACAACACCGAAGAAACTTATCATTTCTAAGATAAATAACACATGAACATAACACAAATACAAAGGAATTGAAGTGAGGTAAAGGGGTAATTCAATCCTTGAAAATATATTATAGTTTGGGTCTTTATTTACACCATGGTGGATAAATCAATCCTTGGAAAACATACATGAGTACATGCATAACCTAAGGTAGGAAGGCTCTACTCCAAAATGAACAAGGGATTGCTTTAGACTATAAAGTTTGTGTATACACGTAATATGCCATATGACATTTGTTGTTCACATGACTGCACAAATACTCGAACTGTTCACCATGTAATGTGTTAATTCATAAACCCTATTGTTTAATCCACGTCATTGAAAGTGATTGTCTTTTCCATGAAATTTTGTATTGGGTTCATTTCTTCTCTGTTTGACCAATCTGGTCTCTGTCTGCTCGATTGGGTAGCTCCTCTGTGAAAAAAAAAAGTTGGAGGAGATTAGGTTCTCAGCCCTCGTCACCTTTTAACACTGTCTGAGAGAGAACAATTTGTTTGTGAGGTTCTATTTCCTCGAAAAGGTGACGCATGTGTTCAACTCTTGCTTCGGTTACGGTCTTATACGTAGAGACAAGGTAAGATCTTCCTCTGCAATCATATTATTGATTTCCTTATATCATAAATCATTTTTATAAACCATTGTTTGACCCCTCTAGTCTGTATCTGTAGGGGCCTTTCTAGAACGGTTTTCTGCAAACAATTCTTAGTTAGACATTATACTAAAAGGGATTTATGGTCTGGGAAAGAACTTTTACCGAGCCCTTTGTGACTATATGGATTGTAGGACCATTCATTGGCATGATCTGGATGTCCATATTTGCATTGTATTTTTGTGAAAGTGGTAAATTTTTTTGTTAGCCATGAGGCATTTTATAATTGAACTATAATGGAGGAACCCTTCGACCATGGAGTCAATGTGACTGTGTAAATTAATATTTATATGAACAATAGCAGGGTTATGGTTTGTTTTAAAATGTAAAGAAAAGTCCTATGACTCTCTCTCCTAAATGCAGATATTTGTTTCCTTTATAAAGAGACCCGTGAGGGATTTTTGTTGGTGTATTTATGACTTGTTTTATCATTACTATAGAGTTTGTTTAACTATGAAACTATTGCGGCCATAGGGCCATTTAGTGTTTTTTCTTTTCTTGAGAAAGTTCGTTACGCCAATGTAAAAAGCGATTCTAGTTGTTAGAAGACCATTACCATTTTAAAAGAATTACTAAGCCAAGAGGGCATTGCTTTGTTGTATATATATTGTAATGTGTAGGTGTAATGCTTCATATAGGATTCAAACTTGGTTTTCTGGATGGAAATATGAGTGGTTAAACAAGACGCAAGGCTATTGTCAAGTTGATTTAAAGTTTTTACTATTTTAATTATTATTAATCCGTAAGGATGTTGCAAGAACTCTTGTACATTCCAAAGGAAGTTGATAATACTAAAGGGGCTTTCGTCCCACCACGAGTGGTGTAACATGTCAATGATCTTGATTTAGTATTTTTATTAATAGTTTAAAGTTTGTCTAGGTCGTAACGCCACTTTAAAGTAACTATGTTAACTGAAATCCTTAATTAGATTCGATCTCTAAACTTAGTTTAAGTATTATTTTAAATCCTTGATTCTTGTTTACCCTTTTTGTAACTAGGTTTTTAGTTGTGAGGCTAAACACTAAGCCGTAGATTGGAAATGATATTTTAATATTGATTGTGTAAGGTGTTGTCCTAATCGTGGGAGTTTTATTAATGGTTTTAGTTCCAAGTTTTTATGTTTGTTTTTGTAATCCCTTCATATGTGTGTGTATATATATACTATGTATATCCTCTATCTTTCAAGTTACATATTAGAAACCATAGATTTGTTATAATTAACACTATTTGGTTTATTTAAACGAAAAATATATAATTAGATTAGAAAACTCTTTGAGAGTTTGTACTTATTCTGATTTATCAGTTTAGTATAGTTACTTATAAATCTCAATAAATATATATTATGATTAGCTCTGAAATATATTTTTGTAGGATTTTTCTCTAGCATTGATTCAATATATGTGTTATTCTTTAAACCTATACTAAGGGTAACATACCACTAATACTAAAAATATAGTAGAATAGGATTAACTAAAACGGAGGTGTTATAATTAATATTCAAAGAAAGACAAAAAAAAACATTTAATTTAAGGATTAACCTAACATAAAAATTAGATCAATAATCATTAAACAATAACTTCCAACTAACTAGATTGCAACTTTCTCCTCTTAGCACAATAAAGAAAGATTTCCAATAAACTTTGTAGATGCTAAACCTACTTATAAACAATTTACATATAGAGACTTCAGATCATAGATAATAACAACAAATTATTATTAAACTTTGCAGAGATTGAGCTTACTTCCTAATTAAAATGCAGACATAGAATTAAATCACAAATATATAATAATAGTTAGAACCTGGATAATTTGCATAAGGGGGACAACACCCAAAAGAGACTGTTCCACGCAACCGTCTCCTGAATCAGACAATATTACTTTCTTAGGACCCCTGAGCCTATGCACTGAACCACTAGGACAAATTTCATTGGATATAGCTCACACAACAATTTGTTGTAAATTAGCACTTAGTAGCAAACGTAACTCAACAATTCCACTTTAGCAATCCCCTAATTAAATTTCTTGTGTGCCTGACTTTTTCAGTTTGCAGTAGTCACAAGTTTCATTCACTTAGAAATAAAATGTAGTGAGCCTCCTACTCAATTTGATGGTGTACATAGGATTGGTGAGGTATATAGGCCAGTTTTGGAATTAAATGAGCCACATTCTCATCTCCCCCTCTCAGAGAACATGCCCACAATTTTAGGGATTATGCTTCGTGCAACAATTAGAAAGTGAAATGTTAGTGCGTCCACTTGTCAAACAGACTTCTAAAGCTTCTCATTTCTGCTAGTGGGTCAGTGAAGACTCATTCAAAAGTCTCATTTGGATAGGTGTATCTTCTATTTATTTATTAAAATAAAAAATTCTTCAATTATACTTATCCTCAACCAACTTGGTCATAAAAAATTTACAATAAATATAACATAATGTTTTCGGAAGAAAAATAAAAATATTTATTTTTTAGTTCTAAGTGTGTTACAAACACCTCCCCTTAAGTTCAACATCATCCTCGATGTTTCTTAAGTTTATCTCGAGTCTTCTTGGAACAGAGCTGGATATGCCTCCCACATATGCCTCTCCAATTCCGAGGTTGCTTCAATTGGACTGAGGTGTTTCCATCCCTCCTTTACCTATCCAATGGTACGATTCTAGAGAAAAATTTCTCTCTTATCGAGAATATAGTCTAGTTCTACATGAAAATATCCTTCAGGTGCCACCTGAATAACCTTCTAGTCGATCACACAAGCAGCATCGTGCACATTCTTTTTCAATATGTAAATATTTAATACATTATGTATTCTAACATTAGGGGGCCAAGCTAAATGATATGCCACTGGCCCCATGCTTGCTAATATTTCCAATGGTCCACAATACTTGGGTGATAATTTAGCAAATCTCCCTACTTTAAAGGACCTATTTTTTGGTTTTACCTTAACAAATACATGCTCACTTACTCAGAATTCTTTTGTAGTTCTTTTAAGGTATACATGACTTTTTTTTTCTGTCCTGAGCATTTTTCAAATTGCTTCGTACTTGTTTCACTGTTAGTTCCAGTTCTTTTAACAAGTCAATTCCTAACATCAATCTGTCAACTGGATTACTCCATGCAATAGGAGTATTACATTTCCTACCATAACATATCTCAGATGGACTAAGTTTAGCTGAATCTTGATAATCATTACTATACACAAATTCAACTAAGTGCAAATAATCTTCCCATTTCTTGGCATAGTCTTTAACATACAATCGTAACATGTATTCCAGTACTTAATTGACTCTTTCTATTTTTCCATATGTTTGTAGATGATAAGCATTACTGAAATTAAATTTAGTTTCTAGTCCTTTAAACAAAGATTTCCAAAAATTACCAGTAAACTTAGGATCCCTTTCATAAATTATTACCTTTGGAATCCCATGTACCCGAAATATTTCTTTCATGAAGACGTCAGCAATATTAGCATATTTATGAGTTGTTTTAACAAGTATAAAGTGTTCTTCCTTGTTTAGTATATCCACAACTGCCATTGTTGAATCATTTTATTTTTTATTTTTAGGAAAACCGGTTATAAAATCAAGATTCATGACTTCCCATTTCCAATTTGGAATTGGTAATGGTTGTAGAAGACCTGTTGGGTGTTGACGCTCTGCTTTAACTCGCTCAAATTTTATACACCTGATATATATTCAACAACTTTGTTCTTCATATTAGGCTAGAAATACTATTTTCTCAACATTGTTATCATCTTTTGATACCCCAGATGTCATGAATAAGGACTTTAATGCACTTTATTTAAACTTAGGAATTTAATTTCTTGTATGTTAGGCACATAAAGATTGTTTTTATACCGCATTAATCATTTTTCATTTAAACTGTAATATGTTTTTACATTTTCAGATTCATTCGGAGTTATTGTTTCTCTTAGATTTCGGTATTCTTTGTCTAGTTTTATTCATTCTTCCAATTTATCATCTAATTCACTTTTATAACTGCTAATGGAAGCTATAAAACTTGTTATTTATTTCTTCTTAAGGAATCAACCACTTTATTTTCCTTTCCTTTGATGTGTTTGATTTCAAAATCATATTTGCTAAGGAAAGCATCTAGCTTGTATTGCGTTCATATTTTCTAGATCAAACAAATACTCCAAGCCTATATTATCATACACTAGCAAAAATAATTTTCCCATCGAATGATAGCGTAACATTTTCAGAGCATGGACTATGGAAGCCAATTCTAAGTCATAAGTTGCATAATTCCTTTTGTGTCCTTTTAACTTCCCTGATTCATAAGTAATTATGTGACCTTCTTGTGTCAGTACTCCACCAAAACCTTAATTCCATACATCAGTGCATACAATGAAATCTTTGTCTAGATCTTTTATTTTGAATATTGGTGCAGTAGTCAATCGTTCTTTTAATTTCTTAAAAATTTCTTCACACTTCTGATCCCAAACAAATCTTTTTCTCTTTTTTTTAATGATGTTATGGGATTCATGATTTTCAAGAATCCCTTTATAAATTTCCTGTAATAACCCATTATTCCCATAAATGATCATACATGAGTTACATCCTTGGGAACATGCCAATTAACTATTGCTTTTATTTTATTCAGGTGTACTCATATCCCTTGTTCAGATATCATGCTCCCTAAATAATGTATATTATATTTATAAAATTCACATTTACTGAATTTAGCATACATTTTATGTTCTCTTAAAACCTGTAGTATTATCCGCAAGTATTCATTATGTTCTTCTTTTGTTTTAGAATAAATTAGTATGTCATCTATGGAGACAAATACAAATTTATCTAAGTATTTTCTTAGGACACTGTTCATTAAGAACATAAAATTTGCTAGAGCATTTGTTATCCCAAAGGGAATAACCACAACCTCATAGTTCTTGTATCTAGTTATGAAAGAAAACATAAAAATATCTTCATCTTTAATTATGACTTGATGATATCCATATCTCAAGTATAGTTTTTAAAATATTGTCGCTCCGTGTAATATAATGTGGTCTTTGACATTCCCAACACTTTACAGGTTCCTTATGTTCATTATTTTTAACATAGTTGTTAGGCATATCTCTACCTTTCGGTGTTGTAGTATTTTTCTCTCTTTTATTTTTAAAATATTTTCCTAGATAATTATTCTTAGAGAAGTTATGAGAATTATTTCCAAACTTTTATTAGAATTAAAACATTTTCTCTTCTGATCAAAGTTACGTGTTCTCTTATTCTTCCAATCAGGTATGGTTTCTCTCTTTTTACTATGTTCATAAGAGAAGTCATCTTTTCTCATTTCCTCTTCAAGGGTCTTTGGATTATCAAACACAATTCTGTCCTTGAATCTAGTGGGAAGACAACTTAAAAATATTTGTATTTTAGGGTTTTTGTCAATTATATATAGTACATATCTTAACAAACTTAGAAATTTGATACTTAACACTTTCATTGTCATTGAACCTAGTTTTAGTTTATAATATAATTTAGCTCTTTCTTCAAAATACTGTTTAGATAAAAAATTCCATTTAAAGTACTTTTTAAAGGCTCTTTAGGTTAAATACTTTTCCTTAAGGTTTCTTACCCTTTTTATGTCGTGCCACTAGATGTGAGATTCTCCAGTTAGGTTGTAGATATCCATCTGGGATTTCAGTCTATCGAAGTAGTTATAAATCTGGAAGTACTTCTTCATCCACGATAACCAAGCCTTGACTTCTTCACCCATTTCTAATTCCCTGTTGAACATGGGATGATTTCTCTTTTTAAATTCTCCAAAGATTTATTCATAAGGTTTAGACATCATTTCCATAGTTTTATGGTCTCTTTCACTACTTTCACTTATGTATTTATACCTCTGTCTATGTGACCTTGCTTTAACTTATAAAGAAGATTCGCTATAAGAATATTTTATTTTCTTACCCTTGTGTTTGTATGATATTGTTTCAGAATCAATTTCATACTCATTTCTTTTGTCTTTTCCTTGTGTATTTTGTCTCGTAAAATATGATTTGGTTCCAAAATTATTTCATTATCTATTTTCCGAGTTTGTAGTTCATCTAGTAACTCTTTCACTATTTTCAATAACCCGTATGGTTGATTATTTAGTTCCACATAAATGTTGTCTGGATTATTGTGATGAGATCCCTTTTTAGCAGATGCTTCAACACCTTCCATTTTCCTGCAAAACAAAATTTATATTTCTATACAGAACTAAATTTAAAACATGATTAGTTTATTTTGTTTTGTGTTTGGAAACTCGCTCTAATACCGCATGTAAAATCTTCAAATTTACAATTTCTTTTTTGTAATATATATATCTATCTGTAATTTCATAGGATAGAGAGATTTATATGGTGTTCAAACTTAAGGACAAACATACGATAACCAAATACATGTTACTAGGTGATAAACAACCTGTAAAAACATGTCTACTTCTTATTTCATTTATTATAAAGATTCCTTTCAAACAACTATTATGTGTATGATTAATAAGTTGTTACTATACCACTTCAAGTTATGGCAATATATCATCATTCTCTTTTAACTACAATTGGTGTGTTTATATTTCCCATTGATTTTTCATACTCGTAAACTCTTTAAAGGAAAGCTTAGGGAAAGAGGATTCAAGTCTTACTTAGCTCAAGTAGCTAACATAAAATTATGTGTAACCATTTTGCAAGTGTTGATGGTGGAGGGATACAATCCTAGCTAAAAGGTTAATAAGTTAAGGCTTATACACCTAGACTTATCAAATTTATAGCTCTTGACAACACCAGAGGAACTTATCCATGCTAATATAAGTAACACATGACCATAACAGAAATACAAAGGCATTGAAGTGAGGTAAAGGTGTAATTCGATCCTTGGAAAAATATTATAGTTTGGGTCTTTATTTACACCATGGTGGATAAATCGATCCTTGGAAAACATAAACGCGTACATGCATAATCTAAGTTATGAAGGAATTACTCCAAAATGAAAAAGAGGTGTATTGGACTAAAAAGGTTTGGTATACAAGTAATACACCCTATGGAATTTGTTGTTCACATGACTACATAAATACTCCATTTTTTCACCACTTAATGTGTCAATTTATAAACACTAGGGTTTAATGCACCTCGTTGAAAGTGATTGTATTTTAGATGAAGTTTTGTATTGGGTTCATTTGTTCTCTGTTCAATTCGTCCGCTCTTTGTCTGCTTGACTGAGTAGCTCCTCTGTGCAAAAATGATGGTGCAGGAGCCGAGGTTCTCGGACCTTGTAACCTTTTAAACTTGTTCAAGAGAGAACAGTTTGTTGGTGAGGTTATGTTTCCTTGAAAAGGTAAGGCATGTGTTCAACTCTTGCTTCAGTTTTGGTCTTATACTTAGAGACAAGGTAATCTCTTCCTATGCAATCGTATTATTGATTTCCTTATGTCATAAATCAATTTTATAAAACCATTGTTTGAACCGTGTAGTTTGTATGTGCAAGAGGCTTTCTAGAATGGTTCTCTACAAACAATTATTGGTTTGACGCTGTGATGAAAGGGATTTATGGTCCAGGTAAGACCTATTACCTCACCCTTTGTGGCTCTATGGCTTGTAGCACCATGGCTTGGGCTTGTTTGGATTTCCATATCTGCTTCATCTTTTTGTGAAAGTGGTAAATTTATTTGGTAGCCATGAGGCATTTTATATTTGAACTATAATGGATGAATCCTTCAACAGTGGATTCGAAGTGTTTGTGTAAATGAATGTTTTATATGAACAATAGAAGGTTTATGTTTTGTTTTAAAATGTAAATAATAGTCCTACAGATGTCTCTCCTAAATGTAGATATTTTCTTCCTTTATAAAGAGACCCGTGAGGGATTTTTCTTGGGGTATTTATGACTTGTTTTATCAGTATTGTAGCGCTTGTTTAAATATAAAACTATTGCAGTTGTAGGGCCATTATCTATTTCATTTTTCTTGATAAAGGCCATGAGTCCACTGTAAAAAACAATTCTATTTGTTAGAATATTGTTACTATTTTACAAGAATTACTAAGCCGAGTGGCCATTTCTCTGTTCTATTTTTATTGTAATGTGTAGGTTTAATGACTCCTATGGGACTCGAACTTGGTTTTTAGGATGAAAATATGAGTGGTAAAACAATTTGTGAGGCTACTATCCAGTTGATTTAAATTTTTTGTTGTTTTCATTATTATTAAGCCATAAGGCTGCTGCAAGAACTCCTGTACGTTTCAAAGGAAGTTGATAATACTAAATGGGCCTTCATCCTGTCACCAACGTTTTGTCTTGTCGATGATCTCGATTTAGTATTTTATTAACAGTTTAAAGTTTGGTTGGTTCATAATGAAACTTTAACGTAACTCTGTTAACTTAAATCCTTAATCACATTGAATCTCTAAACTTGCTTTAAATATTATTTTAAATCCTTGAAGCTTGTTTACCTTACATGTAACAAGGTTTTTAGTTGTGAGGCCAAACACTTAGTTGTATATTTCAAATGAAATATATATATTGTGTAAGGTTTGGGCGTAACCATGGTGGTTTTAATAATGGTTTCAGTTCCAAGTTTTTATGTTCTTTTTGTAAGCCCTTAAAATGTGTGTGTGTATATATATTGTATATATCCTCTATCTTTCGATTTACATATTCAAAACCCTTGATTTATTAGAATTAGAACTCTTTAGTATATTTACCAAAAATATATATATATAATTAGATTACAAAACTCTCTCACGGTTTGTCCTTATTATGGTTTATTGGTTTAGGATAGTTACTTATAAATATCAATAAATTTATATTATAAGAACCTCTGAAATGGATTTTTGCAGGGTTTTCGTCTAGTCTTGATTCAATATATGTGTTGATCTTTAAACCTAAACTAGAGAAAAAATACCACTGATAATGACAGTATAATAGAATAAGATTAACTAAAATAGAAGTGTTATAATTACTATTCAAGGAGAAAGAAAAACACATCATTTAAGTTAAATATTTACCTAACAAAAAAATTATATCAGTAATCATTAAAAATTAACTTCAAACTAACTAGCTTACAACTTTCTCCTCTTAGCACAATAAAGAAAAATTTCCAATAAACTCTGTAGATGCTAAACCTAGTTATAAACAATTTATGGATAAATAGTTCAGATCATAGATAATAACAACCAATTATTATTAAACTTTACATATATTGATCATACTTCATCATTAAAATACAGACATAGAATTAAACCACAAATAGATAACAATAGTTAGAACTAGGATAATCTGTATAAGGGGGACAACACCCAAAGGAGACTGTTCCACCCAATCATCTCCCGGACCAGCCAATATAACTTGCTTAGGAGCCCTGATTCTATTCACTAAGCCAATAGGATGAATATTACTTGATAATAGCACAGATAACAACTTGTTGTAACTTAGCACTTAGTAGTGGACTTAACTCAATAATTCCACTTTAGATATACCCTCATCAAATTCCTTGGGTGCCTGACTTTTTAGCTTTCAATAGCCATAATGTTCATTCACTTGGAAATATAATTTAGTAAGCCTCCTACTCAATTTTATGGTATTTATCAAATTTCCTAGGTATTTGGACAAGTTTTGGAATTAAATGAGTCACCTGCTTAGGGAATATGCTTCCTGTAATAGATAGAAAGTGGAATGCTAGTGTTTCCACTTGTCAACCAACCTTCTACAGCTTCTCATTCATCCTAGTGGGTAAGTGAACACTAATTCAATAGTCTCCTTTGGACAAGTGTCTCTTCTATTTAATTATTAAAATAAATAATTCTTCAATTATAGTCATCCTTGACCAACTTGGTCATAAAAAAATTTACGATAAATTTAACATAATGTTTTCTGAAAGAAAATAGAAATATTTAATTTTCAGTTCTAGGTGTGTTACATGCTCATATTTGGAGGAGCCTCCCACATGGCCTGATATTTTTATTGTGTCATATCATGGGTGCAACAATGATACTAGAGAGGTGGAGGCCACTTCGGAAGTCTAGTTTACATTCATCTTATGTCAGTGGTGATCCTCCACCTCCTTCTATTTCTCCATAGGTCAACCAACCACCATTTTCTGTACCACATGTTAACCAACCAACCTATCATACTCACCAAGTAAACCCACCATAGTTCAAATGACCATCCTCTCCTCCACCATAATATGAACAACCAATCTCTCTTTCTCACCCCATCAACCCACTAGAAGTCAACTAATCATCCTCTTCTCCTTACCCAATAAACCCATCATAGGTCAATCAATCACCCTCTTCTCCTCAACTATTCATCCCACTACCATTTCATCATCAACTAATTGAACCACCACCACCTCCTAGTACATCTCGCCATAGTGATGTTTTGTATAGGTTGAGTGGCTTGGGTTATACATATTCTTAGGGAGATATATTTTAGTGTCTTTATTATACAATTGTACATGGAAGAGGTATTGATGCCTTTCACTCTACTCAAGGAGGTACTTATTTTTTTGAATCCAATGGTGGACCTACTAACTCATAGTAGTTAGTGAGCACATGTATATATGTGACTTTATATTTGTATTGAGATCTATATTTTTCATATTTTATGAATTTGATGTTATTGTTCATATATATTATGCTTGTTTCATATTATTTTATGTTGATCTTGATGTATATGATCATATTGTAGATATTACTTATGTATATTTTTGTCATTTCATGTTACACTAATATTGTTTGATTTATAAAATGTATTGTGCATCGGTGATTTAAATTGGAGATCCAATATAATGCTTGATTCTAGTTGAGTATCATTTAATGTAATTTTTCTAGAGTAATTATTCAATGTCATTATATGGAAACCAACTAGTTTTTTATTTGAGTTAATTAGATGGCTAATTGGTGATGGTGAAAGCGTGATTTTACTATGTTAATAGTATGTTTAAAAAAAAACAATATTTTATTTAAAATAGTCTAAAATGTTTAGTACCAAATTTTATACAAATTTTATATCATAATTTATTATATGTTCAAGATGGCTTAAATGTATGTGTTTTGTTAAATTTGATTAATTGTTAGTTTAATGATCATTCAAAATATTATGTGGAAGAATAGTAACAAATTTCTATAGAATCTTTTTTCCCTGTTTTTTACTTTGTCTTTCTCTGAAAAATTGTCTTCTTAGTATAAAAAAACATATGAGTTGAAGAATGAACAATTTGGTCATATTGTTATCATGGTAATGTTATAAATATTATGAGTTATTAACATTGGACAAGAGACACATTCGACTCTGTTCATGGGAATGCATTTTTCAATTGTTAAAAATAGATGTTGATTGTTTGATTACAATGTGGTTAAAACATACAAAAAAAAATAACAAAAATGATGTGAATTGGTTTTTGCTTGTATATTAAATCTCTATCCATAGTCACATAATCATGGGAAAACACCAAATTTTATCATAATGTAATATAATTTATTAATTTTAATTCTATATTGTAAATTTTGTAATGTTTTCGGATTTAAAAAAAAAAAAAGTTACACCTCTTATTCAAAATAAGTTAATATTTGTTATAAAATCATAATCCTATTAAAATGAAAAAAAAATGGTTAAATAATTTTAAATATAAGATAATTCTTATCAATATATCTAGAATTTATTTCATCAAAATATACACCTAACAAAACATTTTAAATTTCCAAATGTTATATCGTCTATTGTATACTAAATTTTATAGGAATTTAAGTTATAGAAATATTAAAAGTTATCACATAACAAATTTGGAAAGTTATTCCATAAAAGTTTAATGTCCTACTTGAATTATTTATCGTCATAATTGGAATCTATATTGATGATAAAAAAAATTGAAGGAAACAAGATGACATTTGATTCTATTAAGCTAGTACAAATTATGTCCTCACTCCAAATTCACGTATACCAAGGAGGATATACAAATTATGAATAACATTCCAAATATCCTTAGTGGTTCACGTGGTATTACTATCCAAAGTTTTGATTAGGATTTCATCATAATTTTTTTCTTACTTTTGTAATGCAATATTTATTTCAAACCACACGAATTGAATCTTTGTTAGAATCCCTCAAAATAACTAATATAATTTTTCTTCTGTTGGGACATATTTGAATTTAAAGTACAATGGTTTTAATACTTATATATTGTGAGGAAAATAACAAAATTTACAACTATTACATCATTAACTTGGCGACATTTAACGTAATTCTTAGCAACTTGATATTCTATAATGACAACATGATTGAAACAAAATTTCATCAGTAGAAAAAACGACCATAACATAAATGTGGAAATAAAATATGTACATATCATTGCTCATTTCCATCACCTAGTATAAAATTTTATAAGGATCCATAAATTACTCAAACTGTAGAAACATTGACCTAAATCTTACTAATTCCTAAATTTTCAACATAAAATGTTTGGAAGTATCTTTTCAAAAACATTAAAAAATTAAAAGATTTTATATGGTTTGTGGACAAGTTTAGAAAGTTCTAGACTATTTTTTTTCATGGAATTTGCATGAATCAATTTATAAATAAATAGAAATTTGTGATTTGTTTTGGCAAAAAGGTAAAACAAATTATTCCACGGGTTAAATTTTTCCCATAAAAATTCTCCTTGACACCTAGATTATATTCCGTCCTTGGCATGAGCAATCATTCCCTATATAACACATCCAAGTAAAATTACACTTGGTTGTGTCTCCTCCTATTGTGAAGCAACATCATATAGTTGACCCATACAATGGTATTTGCACTCATTATAAAATCATTTTCAAATAAATTCCAGCTTTATTCAAAATACATGGGAAATCACCCTCTTTAAAATACAAAAAGCTTATATCCTTTCCTATATTTTCATTTCTTGGCCAATGTTTCCTTTTAGTCCTTGAAGAAATAATCACTCGTGATATCTAATGTGTCATTCTTTTCTATGAAATGCACCTCCATAAAGGAGATGAAACATTTTTTAATATGTGCATGTGATCCAGTAATTATGAAAACTTAAGATGTTTCCAATATGGAATATCATAACACACATATTTCCAATATGAATTTTTCTCCACATAAGTATCAAAAAAATTTAAGATCATAGAACATAGGTTCCCCATTTGAATTGAACAATATTGTAATTCCGTTCTCCTTCTTTGTGTCATATTACCTAGGCATATGTTTTGGTGTCATTATTTCAGGTCTTTAGGTTTTCTCTGCTTTATCATTGACATAATATGTTTCTCTTTTATAAGGGTGGTCATCGATGAGGAACGTCTTTGAGTGATTATCTTAGGATTATTAATTAACCCTCCCTTGGCCAACATAGTCTAGTTTTTTTCCTAGCTTAGGAGGTCATTACTACTTCATTAGTACATGGGGGACATAGATAGGGCTCACCGAACACTCAATAGACATGGATGCATGATCTTAGGAGCTCCAGGGATGAATAAATATAATTTAGGAACCCACTCTGAGTGACACCAACAACCTTCAACAGTTGACCCTAGTAGGTATTTAGTTATGGTCAATTATGCTCTAATTCCCATTAGTTAGAACACTCTCATTCATACTACCACCACTATACATGATTTTAGGAAAGTAGGATGCCCTTTCTCACCTAAATGATTCAGTTAACTTGTTGTGAACTAATTTAGTGATCTCAAGTTGCATTAGTGAGATCTAGTTGTGATTTTCACACATTGAGATAGCTCTTGAGCTAGTCTAGCTTGGTAGATTCAAATCCTATCTTAGGTATTTGAATTTTCCTATTTTATTACCATTGTATTACATATTTTACATCGATTAATGGATGTAATATAATTATTGAAATTAGTGGTCTCACGTCTGTTTTATTTTCCATGAATTGTTTAGCAGAGTTTATTGAATGTGCTCTCTCTCTCTCTCTCTCTCTCTCTCTCTCTCTCTCTCTCTCTCTCTCTCTCTCTCTCTCTCCTACAATCTTATGCATTATTTGAATTCATGCAGGCATGGGGATCAGCTTCAAAAAATTAAACATGGTATCATAGCAGGTATCCAGGACAACATCAAACATCAGAAGCTTCCACTATTGGACCAAAAGAAATTTTGGGTTCCACATAAATCCTAGAATTATTTCCTTGCTCTCTCTTGATTATATAAAAAGAATCCTATCCAAGTATGATGCACCCATAGAAAGTGCACATGTTGAATTAGAGAGTGTTTGAATTGATTTGATTCGAATTGAAGACAATTTGTATTTTTATAGGTATATTCAAATATTTCTGAACAATTATTGTTCTTGATCTGTGAAATGGAGAATTGAGGAGCTTTAACTCTCAAAAGCCTCAGAACCTTCAATTACCTTTGTTAGAGGGCTGACAAGTAAATTATATTTTGGAACAAGGGTTTATATAAGATCACGAGGGGAAGAGAGGTCAAACCCCAGTAGTATCTTGAGAAATCCAATTATACAAATAAGCTTTTGGCCTCATGTCCATCCACATCTCCAGGGAGATGTTGTTCCATCCTAATGGACTGAAGACTCCAAAAGAAGTATGGGATAAGATCGAATCCTTGTTTGGAAAACAACATGAGATAAGGGGCTATATCTTGGAGAATGAGATGATAATACTGCAACCCAATAATATCAAAGTTGTACAATAGCTTTTCTCAAGATTCAAATCATTGGTCATGCAATACAAACAGTCCGAGATTGAGAATAAGGACGATAAGATGGTGCTATCCATTATGAGCATACTTTTCCCATAATTATCAGTGTTTATATCTACCTTTCACTTTGGGATAGTGACTACCCCTATTTGGTGAATTCCATCCCTTGATTCCTCCATAGAGTCTCTACTACATGAAAAAATGTTGGAAGGGGTTTTGGTAAGTGAGTTGCGCAGTGTTGCGGTAGCTGCACAAGCTCACGTGGTATCGCGCAAGGCTTGATCAACGCGATGGGTGGTAGAATAACCACTTTGAATATTTTATATATTATTTGAGAAAGTTGATTTGCAATAGGTCATTAGCGGATATAAGTTAGTTAGAAGTGTAGCCTCAATGAAAAGGTGCAAGCCTATTTATAGATCTAGTTTTGAAAGTAGGAAGGAGGAAAAAAGAAGGATTATGATCATCATAAGAGAATTGCATCAGAGGATAATTATCGCCTAAGGTCTAGTGTGATCTGGTTTTTGAAGAATTTCCTATGTCTCTGTGATTTATCTAGGTTTTCATGAGGTAGGCAATCTCTGGTTTTGGAGAAGAATTGTGTAATTAGGATCCTTTGTGTAAGATTAATATAATATGACAGTTGTTGCACAAATATTGTCTATTATCACTGCTATAATCTAATATGTTATGATGTTATGACCTATTTTGTTATGATGTTGTTGTCATTTAATCTCTTTTTTCTATATTGATGCGATCTATTTTAAAGTATGTTACGTTCTGTTGCACTATGAGTTAATATGTTTTATGAACAATGTTATGGTATTAGCGGTATTGTGATAACTGTATGATGTTCTGGAAATGGATCAATAATGTCTACATAAGTTCTGGATGTATGGTGCAAGTTGGGAAATGACTTAACATCGACTGCAAATCTTTTATCTAGCATTCATGGCGACTCCCCGTCAAATCCCCATATCGTTTGTCCCCATTTTCAAAAACTTATTTCTGACAGCTCTCCCTTGAACATCTTGGGTGAGACTTTGTCCACTCCATGGATGTTGATGGGAAGGGTAAACCCTGTTTGGGCCAGTGCTCAGGGAGATTGCACCGATTGGGTGTCAACAGAATGAGAACCCCTGTCGATGAGGCTTTGTTGGTAGGTGTCGCAAATGAATGGTTCCATTGCTGTGACCCAGTTGCTATTAAGAGGAGGATATGTTTTGGAATCTAACTTGATCGAATATCAAAGGGTGGTTTGATCTAAAGTTACGAGTGTTTAATGAAGCTAAAAATCAGAATTTGAAGCTATTGACAAGCCACTAGTTGGATAGGTATATCTACGACAGCCCTCACGAATGGTTATTTTGTAAATTTCCTATCCTCTTGCATGAATTGCTGGTAGAATTCACTAAGAAGAAGACAAACTTCCAAGGAGGAGAGCTGACATCCTAGACCCCAGAGCTGATCTAGGAATTGAAAGAAACCAACAATAAGGCATCACGGGCAGTTGAAGTTTGGTTAGATAGTATCTTATAAGGATACATTACCAAGTTTTCCATTGACATGAATAAATATTTTAGCCAAGCGGAAATGGAGTTCTTCAGTGGACCTCGAGAAGATTATCGTTGTTGATGCAGTTGTTAATTAAGCAACTGATCTATGAAAAAGGAATTTTAAATATGGACCAAGAGTAGTGGAACTCTGGTGTGCAGAGGATGTAGGCACCACAACGGAAGGGGGGATATGCATGAAAAGGTAAGTGGTAGATGGGCATGAATTCAAGTGAGAATGTGAAGGTCAATGAGGAAACAAGTGGTTGTACGAGGGGAGGAACAAGGTTTCGAGAGAAGAGGCAGAGGACAAGAGCAGGTCCTACTGTGATCGAAGTGCGATTCCATGAAGAACAACCACATGGGACGAAGTGACCTTTCCATGACAACAAGGAAAACCAAGCCTGGGATACACCCGAAAGGACAACAAGGAAAACTAGGCCCAGGATACACCCGAAAGGACGATAGTATCAAACCCCAATAGTAGCGTGGCCACACCTCTGTGTACTACTCCACCACAAGGAAGAAATCTGCATTCTATGTAAACATTTCTGACGTGTCAGCAACAGTCTAGTAATAGAGCACCAGCAGGAGGAAGAAGGCCCAAAAATAAAGTTACCAATATTCAATGGAAATGGCACTGATGATCCAGAGTAGTACTGGATATTATGTGAGGCGATGTGGATCGCCTGACAAACTCTTGATGATGACATTAATAAAATTCAGCTAGCCACTAGTCTGATGGGTTGTGCACTGGAATGGTTCATGAGATTCAAACGGATTCCTCAGGGAGGTACTGCGAAGACATTGGATGAGTTCCAAATAGGGTTATTTGAAGAACTCAAGATTCTAAAGTTTGAGGCTTAGTATATTACTGAATTGAAAGAGATCAAACAGTTCCCCAATGAAATGATTTAGGACTTTGATCAGTGATTTAAGACATTGATGGCTTAGGTCATTTTTTAGATGAATGATGTTCAACACAAGGAATGGTTCATCACTGTGCTTGTCTGGTGTATCCGACAACCATTAATGAAAGAAAATATTGTGATGCAGAGCAAGGCTCTAGAGACCGCAATGAAATTTGAGGCATCACTAGTAGGAGAAAGCATTGTCGAAATGAACCATATTCAAGCACAGTTGGCCAACTTAACACTCTAGCTATAAGATATCAAAAAGGATAAGGAAGATCGTGATGATATTTGATGCACCCAATGCCATGTAGGTGGACATACCAAGGACACATGTCTGGCATTCAAGAATTATTTTCTATCGAGAGCCCCAAACCCCTTTGAGCTATGGTGGTATACCATGGTGTAACATATGTCAAGTCTATGGGAATCAACATGAGAATTGCAATACATGCAGAAGATGGTTACAAAGGCTGAAAACCTGTATTGCACATTTTGTCGATCAGTGGGACATGATGATAAAAAAATGTCGAGATTATAATTTGCTCCATGAAAGAATGTATGATTCATATTTTTTGAAAGGAGAGGACCACTGAACAATGCAAGCATAGTCGTAAGTAGTGCAACCAGAAGCACAAGTTTCATATACACCATCAGCTCCATTGCAATTTATCCCCGTGCAACAGCAAGAATAGTTTATAGCACAACCACAGTTTTCTCCTCGGCCACAGATGGTGATACAACCAGAGTATAACTAGGAACCGTGACTATAGTATAATCAACCACAATGTGTTCAAGATGCGCAATATGTCCAACAACAACCAAACCCACCGTAACAATAGATGGCCCAACCACAGTTTCAGTAAGGAGGAGTCCGAGGAGGATTTTGTGGAGGGTTCAGAGGTAAAAGAGGAGGAGGAGGTCATGAATAAATCCAGTGTTACACCTATGGGGTATTTGGGAATTAGCAGAGGGAGTGACCTCATGCGTAGTGTACATACTATGAAGCCAAAAATCATAATGTTGAAAAATGCCCTTAGTTGATTACAAAATAGAAGGATCGCATCATTCCCTAGTTTCAAAACATATAGAATCAGAATCAGCCTTCATTCCAAGTACAAGACCAACCGATAATGCAGAACCAGGTCCCAATGCACACTTAGACTCAGAACCTGCCTTAGACTCAACACCAGTCGATGAATCAACCTTTGAATCAGAACCTCCCATTGAACTTGAATTAAGGACCAACAGTCACAACAATTCAGGCTGAGCCACGAATGAAGGATGTTGACGTTGTGATCACGACTCGCACTAGTGCAATAACTAGAGACAATGGCCGTGTTAGCAAGTTCGGCTTGTTGGAAAGAAAAAGGTGGCATTAATTAATATTGTGATAGAGAAATACACCTTCTTTGGCACAAAGAATGTAATCGAGAAAAATCTGGGTAAGTTACCAATTATTGATATGCCATTTGCTTCTATCCATCCATAGAGGCAAGACCATCATGGAAGCATGGTACCTTGCGGCAATTCTTTGAGAGTTTTCTATCACTAGCAAGGGATACTGACACCATTGTTGAGCTTGAGACATTATTGCACCACTCATATAAGGTAGTGAAGGATTTTGCAGTAAATTCTTTGCAGAAAAGGAAGACAGACAAGGAGATGAGGACGAATATCCAAATCAGATATTATGAGGTTGACTCAATCGTTCTGTATATTGGATCAAACGTAAATATTTTGACCAAGAAAACCCATCAATTGATGGGAAATCCAACATTGGGATGGTCACCGGTACATTTACAACTCGCAAATCAGGAAAAGGTTCATCGTATTGCTCGTGTTTCAAACTTGGTTGTCGACATTGAAGGCATGGAAACACATGCTGACTTTGATGTGATAGAAGTAGTAGAAGATGGGGATTCTTATCCTCTTATTCTAGGGATTGGATGGGATAATTATAACATTATAGTTGTCAACTTCAAAAAACAAGTTATGAAATTCAAAAACCAGGATGTCAGGGTCATTTCTCCTATGGACCCTGAGGAGGGATGGCGATATACTAAACATGCAAGGGATGAAGTCGGAAAAAGCTGGGAACATGATTATAATATCTCTGAGTAATACATCCATCCTACCATTAATGGTGGACTTGGATGGAACAATGCAATTTCTACATCCTCTAATTCTGATGATGCTCTCAAAAACTAGTAGAATAGGTTGCATGAAGTATCATTCGGAAAATGCAGATTGATTACATAGTCTCTTCGATGGGTTGCGACCGAAACTATGGAGTTTCCCATTTATGAAGCACTATCGGGAATATCAGAGTTCTTTTAGGAATTTGAAGAGAAATTTTTTGAACCGTAAAGGATGTTGGATCTAGATGTAGCACTGAAAGCTACTATGGCTCAATGGTGGGAAACACACAAATATATGATAATTGAGTAAGAATGATGTCACATATTGATGATGGTGTGCTTCGATGATTTAGAGGTCTATCATTCTAGGAGATATGATAGACAGAATGATCCTACCAGTCATTTATTCAAGTGTCAGAATTTATGGGTGTTATTACCGAGAGTTGAATGGGTCCATGCTTTTGTTCACACTTTGGAAGAAATTCTGAGATTCTGGTATGTGGCGAAAGAGTTACACAAAACTATCACCACTTGGGAGGAGCTATCTATTTGTTTTGTGCAAACATTTAATTTTCAGGATGTCAATCCAGAGCTATGCAATGATTTACAAATCACCTATGATGTTGTACTCAAGTTCACCCCTATCTCCTATCCTGTTGATCTGCATGCACATTGTTCCATCCAATCCATGATGACCTGCTACAACTTGTCTGGGGAACCTGAATATCACGATGAGTTGCAGAATGTTAATATTCCAGAGTCAGAAGGAATCCATGATGTTGCATCCCTAGACATAGCAACGGAATCGATGAGTCAGCCACTAAGGATCTAGGAAATTAAAATTGGGTTGACAAAGAACCCAAAATTTGCAAATGTTGGAGAATAGTGGGATGAGGAGACCATGGCCAACATCACAGACCTGTTACATGAATTCTAGAACCTTTTTTTGATGCGGTTTTTAGAGATGAAGGGAATTTTGGGAGACCTGGGGGATATGAAAATCATGTTAAAACCATATGCCAAACCGGTATGACAGAGGTTGTATCGACTGAATCTATGATACAAGGACTGTGTGAAGACTGAGATTGACCGAATGATTGATGCTGGGATCATTGAGCCTATAGAAGAATCCGAATGGATAATTCCTATGGTGGTCCAAGATAAAAAGAAAGGCAAAATCTTCATTTACATTGACCTAAGGAAGTTGAATGATGCATGCGTGCATGATCTGTTCCCAACCCCTTTTACAGACGAAGTTATTTAAGGCGTAGGTAGCCAGGAGATGTATTCTTTCACAGATGGATTTTTGGGATACCACGAAATCTGAATTGCGAAGGAGGATCACCATCAAACTATGTTTGTCACCAAGTTAGGTTGTTTTCAATATACAATCATGCCATTCGGGCTGAAGAATGCACCAGTCGTATCCTCTCGCGTAGTTGTCGCTGTATTTCAAGACTTTATTCAAAAGTTCCTGCAGGTGTATCTGGATGACTGGATTGTCTATGGAATAATTAGGGACCATCTAGATAACCAGTGACTAATGTTGGAAAGGTGTTGAAAACATTAGATTGCCTCAAATTCCAAAAGTTTATTTTTTGTGCACCATTTGGCATGCTACTGAGGCACATAGTCTACAAAGAAGGTCTGTTGGTCAATCTGGTGAAGATCGCAGTAATCGTCTGTTTACCACCACCAACACATGTCAAGATGCTTTAGGCCACACTGGGGCATATTGAAAACTATTGCAAGTTTATCAAAGGATACGCTGTGATTACTGCCCCCATGGAGATACTACTAAAGAAGGATGCATCTTATGAATGGACTCAAGAATGTGAAGGAAGCTTTGACACTTTGAAAGCCAAGATGGCCTATGCACCCATAATAGTTTTTGTTTATTGGAATAAGGATTTCCACATGCACATAGACGCTTCTTCTATCACACTGGGGGTCATTCTTATGCAACCAAGTGAGGTCGACCTAGATCACCCAATCGCATATTCCATTAGGAAGTTGTCATTTGCTGAACAAAATTATAGAAGGATGGAAAGGGAAGGCTTGGCGATGCTTCATGAATTGCAAAAGTTTCGACAGTATTTATTGGGAAGACATTTCAAGATGTTCATCGATCATTCTTCTGTGCAATACCTCGTCAATAAGCCTATTTGGGGGGGAAGATCAGTCGATAGTTGTCACTCTTCTAGGATTTTGATTTTGAAATAGTTTTGAAGCCAGGGTGATTCAAAGATGGTTTGGATCATCTGTTTTGTGTCGATAATGGTGAAGAACCAACCAATATTGATGATGGATTTCTAGATGTGCAATCGTTCCATGTTGACATTGTAGAGGATCACTATGCACCAATTATTCAGTTTTTGGCCACTGGTGTCGCCCGAGAGGACACGTTGGCTAGCCTAAATAAGTAGCTGGTAGTAAAGGCTTTCAATTTTCAATTAATTGTGGGATATTTATATAAGCTTGGATTGGATGAAATCTTGCAAGAACGTCTTTTACCACATGAGCAGGGTCCCATTCTTGAAGAAGCATAGGCAGGAATTGTGGGAGGCGACTATGGAGGATGGGATACTGCTTAAAAGGTGTTATGTGTCATACTATGGTGCCCTACATTCCATAATGACACCGTAGACTATGCAAGGAGTTGTGATCTCTTCCAGCATGTTGGTAAACCATCATGGAGGAATGAGATGTTGCTGGTACCACAAGTGACTCTCCAACCAATTGATAGATGGGATGTGGATTTTGTGGGTCCTATTAATCCATGAGGAAAGAGGACTTGTGCACAATACATCATTACTGCAATCGACTATCTGACTAGGTGGGAAAAAGCTACAATGGTTGTGGATTGTACCACTATGACAGCAATGAGGTTCATCTTTGAAAACATTGTGACACAGTTTGGGTGTCCCAGGATCTTGATGAGTGACCAGGGTAGTCATTTCTTCAACTAGACTATGAATGCACTAATGTAGGAGTTGCAAGTGCAACATAAGAGGGGTATACCATACCATCCATAGGACAATGGGATCATCGAAGAATTCAACAAAATATTGGAAACAATATTGACTAGGGTATGTAATGCTAAGTGTGAGGAATGGGACCTAAAAATTCTAGCAGTGCTATGGACCTATTGCACTACTTGTAAACGGATAAGTAGTCAAACACCATTTAAGCTAGTCTATGAGTAAGAAGCAGTCATTCCCATGTAATATATTGTTCCTAGTCTTTGCATTGTCGTGATGACGGGCATGGACGATGCAGAAGCATTAGAAGGGTGCGTTGTACAGTTGGTTCAGCTCAAAGAAGACTGCTTTATTGCTGGCTTCCACCAACAGGTTGCGAAGGATAGACAGAAGGTGTGGCATGATCGCCACATTAAGAAAAAATAGTTTACAGAAGGTTATATGGTGTTGTTATATGATAGTAAGTTTATCAAGCATTCTGGTAAGTTAGAAATGCACTGGCTAGGTCTGTATCTTGTTTATTCCATTACTTCTGGCGGTGAAGTTCAATTACACCAATTAGATGGCGTAGTATTAATGACACTTATCAATGGATTCGCTCGAATCCCTATAGGTTTGAGTCAGAAATGCGCACTACATGAGGCGCTGTGGAAAAAAAAATTTAGTTCAGAGTAGTAAGGTGAGCCCCGAGGGAGAGGCTGAGCAAGGTTAAACTTTGTAGCAATGACTGATCGACCACTTGTGATAGTCGTAGGGCTATGGGTTGGTCAAATCAAGTAATAAATACAGGTAGTTAAAATAGTTGGATGGTGGCACTTATTGAAGAGACCCACATTAATTATTGATTTGACCATTAGAGGAGTAGGATTACCATCGGATTTGGCATCATTAATAAAAGATTTAGTAATAGTGGTGATAATAAATTTGATAATGACGAGTTTTGAGTTAGAGGTGGCTATAAAAGCCACGTGGGATGCATAAGGAGGGAATTTTTCATTTGAGAGACCAGAGTGTGAAGCAGAGGGAGAATTGTGCAGTGTGGTGTGAGTTGTTGAGTAAGTTGTAGTGTTGCAGGTTAGAGCTGTCGAGTGCATTTTAAGGTTTGAGGTGTGACGTATGATGAGAAACCTCGATTCCATTGATATTTCAAGTGAGTACGAGTCCCTTATTTGTCCCACAACTGTTAAAGAAGAAGTTATGAGCATCCTAGTCGGGCCATCATTCATTTCGAAGTAGAAGCGGAAGGCATAGAGGCTCAATCACACACTGCCACTGAAGAGGGAAACTCGCACATCGACGATAATGCAAGGAGAAGGAAATTTACATACTATGCCATCGGGCTCAGGAGCTATTGAGTTCATGGTTCCTCAGGATGTATCTGTTCATGACAATTTGGGATATGTCACTCTTATGCATCTGAGTGCCAAGCTGAGGAAGTCGTCAAAAAGTCAGAAGTACCCACCAAAATTTCCACCACTGTCGGAGGGGATGGCATTCTCGGTCGACATCATTCCTATGTTGATAAAGTTTAAATTTGAGGACCATCACTTGATATTGCTTAAATATGTTAGGGATGAGCCCTATGAATTAGTACCAATAGCACATGGTGCCCCCATTTAGCGAATTCCTAAACCATAAGCGAGTTGGTTAGACCAATCTGGATTGTTGGGGCTCATCAATATGCCTCATTTTGGGTGATTGAATGAAGGCCATGCATGTGTAAAGAAATCGTTTGCTTGTTTTCATGGAGGGATGTTTTGGTGGAATAAACCCATCCTAGTTACTGTATATTTGATCGCAAGCATTACAAGCTTGCCTAAGGCCGGGGAATATCCAGTGCAGTATATCTACGGGAGGGATATGGATAAAAATATTGCCAAGCATCTGAAGGAGCACTTTTTTTTATAGCACGATGGTTGTGCTTATCACATTGATAGCATTAACTCATAGGTGGTGTGAATCAACACAAGGATTCTAGCGAGGAATGTCGTTCATGGAAATCGACTAGTCTAATGCAATTCGAGTGTTTTTTCCTATGTCCAGAAGTGTGCAGAGGGTGTACAAATGAATTGGTCCTTATTCTTGTTGAATTAGTTACTAGAATACACTCTTGCTATTCAAACAAGGAATCCATTTTCATATAGTTGGTTTTTGATCCTTATTTCCCTTGTCGCCTGGATGGAACCTGAGGACTACCAACCAATGGTGGTTGATGCAGTGAAGATGCGCCGAGGTGCACGGTATCAGAATTTATGGTGGGTTGAAGAGCCCAGTCGACAAGAAGACTGTTCCATTCACTTTTGGGTTTATAGGGAAGCAATGCAAGCTGCATTGATTTCCATTCCCTGACTCTCTCCTTATGTCACAACCAAGTATCAGTGAATCCTTCAGTTTTCCATTAGGCCCCACACTATCTACATTCAACCACGAAGGCACCGTGACTGATAGTGGCTACCTTTTCCTTACAAGGTCACAACATAAGAATTGGATGCCATTGTCCAAGAGTGGCTGATAGTGTGGTGAATCTCGGTGAGTCAGGAAAAATTATATAAAGATTCACCATCGAATTCCCAGGAAGATCCATCCCAAAAGGATCTAAGCACTCATGAATGTGACAACGAGTCATCGATAGACCATGAGGATGCAGTAGAGTGCATGATGGAGGAGAATCGCACCAAATGGCACCAAGAATTTGAGGTAGGAAGTGGTACCAAGTTGGGGATGGAGGACCAACCACAGCATCTTATCAAAGCAGTTATTGACTCATCCACAGATACAACAAAGGTGATCCATGAGTCCAACCATGAAGAATTCAGTGTGGTCAGATATTGATTATATTTAATTGTTGGTATTGTTTCTAGGAAAAAATATATGCTACCCATGATTAAGGAAATCTCGTCGATCAACAATGATCCCCAGTATAAGAATGTGCAAGTTCCCCTGACTACAATCGACGTGGGAAATGAGTAAGTTCACCAGTTGCTATGACCAATCCAGAGTGTGGATTTGGATCTAAACAAGCTGTTCGCTATGGCGTTAGTAGAGTTGCAGCAAGTTGTCACCATACAATTGGCAGAACAATAGAAAGAACTAACTAAGGGCTATGTCCAGTCACAAAGTGTAGTAGACAAGCTACAGAAACAGGCAGATGAGCTGCATCAGGTCTGGGTGCAGCTAGAAGAAGAAAGAATGTGAGAGATCGACACCTTGAAGGTGATGTAGGATAAGTTGTAGCAAAAGGCTGATGAAGAGATTACTAAACTAAAAAAGGTGCAAGACCGCCTAATTGTTTAACAGGAGTAGCTATGTTCTTGGTGTGGCGAAGTCAAGCAAGCTATTTTTGAAGCCTGCCAACACATTTTTGAGAATATGAACGATCTCACCCCAGCTGAAAAGGCCAAGCGATTGGGGCAAACTATTGTTTAGCTTCAGGATACCAACCTGATGCTCAATTCCCTGGGACAACCTACAACACCATCGGAGCAATTTGTGTAATGAAACGCCTCCATTAAGAAATCCCAACTCAGTTCAAAATCATGGAGAAAAATCCAAAACCATTATGGAGGTGACAACATAGTTTTTGCAGAGCATTTTCCAGGATGAGAAGCTTGATCAGCTGACTATGCAAGTGCAAGAATTTGAAGTTCAACTTACGACATTTAAAATTTCACTAAGGGCCATGCCACTAATGGTACAGATCGTACGGGCTAAGGAACTCAAGGACCTCCAATAGCGAGCCTCCCATGCGTAAGAACACCAACAAAAGCACTGCTCTCATCTTGATGAGTTTTAAAAAATTGGTGGACAATTGGTTGTTAAACTAGTTGCCACAATGCAAGAAGTGAAAGAGAATCAACAAATGGTCGATAACAAGGCCAGAGAAGAGCACCCAATGTAGTAATATTTGACTAATTATCAGAGTACTTCAAACAAAGTCCAGCTTTAGGTTCGTGAGATCGTGCAACAATTCAAATATTTCAAGGCATGGACATCAGCACATACCATGTCAACCTGACGTGGCTTGGGGACGAGCAACAAGACTATGTTGGGGGCTTGGTCACAATGGTTTTGGTATGTGAGTTGCACAGTGTCATGGCAGCTGTGCAAACTCACGCGGTAGCGTGCAAGGCCAGATTAGCACGATGGGCGATAGAATAACCGCTTTGAATATTTTATATATATTATTTGACCAAGTTTTGTTGCAATAATTCATTAGCAGTTATAAGTTGGATAGAAGTGGACCCTCAATGAAAAGGTGCAAGATTATTTATAGATCTAATTTTGCAAGCAGGAAGGAGGCAAAAAGAAGGATTATGATCATCATAGGAGAATCACATCAAAGAATAATTATCACCTAAGGTTTAGTGTGATCTAGTTTTTGAAGAATTTCTTATGTATCTCAGATTTATCTGGGTTTTCTTGATGTTTGTAGTCTCTATTTTTTTAGAAGAATTGTGTAATTTGGATCCTTTGCATAACATTAATATGATATGATAGTTATTGCACAAATATTATCTGTTATCACTGCTGCGATCTAATCTGTTATGATGTTGCAACTTGTTTTGTTATGATGTTGCAAACTATTTTTTAAGTCTGTTACGTTCTATTGCACTATGATTTGATATGTTTTATGAACAATACTGTGGTATTAGAGATATTGTGACAACTGTATGATTCTATTGAAATGAATCAATAATGTTTGCATAAGTTCTAGATGCACTCTACAAGTTGGGGAAATGACTTAATGTTGAATGCAAAGCTTTAATCTAGCATTCATGGTGTCTCCCCAATGGATCCACATATCCTCCATCCACAAAAAAATTTCAACCCAAAAGCTGATGCCTTGCATGTCTAAATTTTGACACTTCTCTTCCCATCTCCAACGCATACACTTATTTTTCCATTGGTGGCATAACGTCGGATATTCAACATGCTACTAAAGTGGGTCGAAGATCCGACACACCATGGTGTCTCCTATTCAACAGTTTTCTCTTTCAGAGTGTCACTCAAAACTTGCATAAAACATCAAAAATATAACGCTCTCCGACACTTAAAGGGTCGGCCTTTCGATGGGTAGAAGTGTCAGATGCATGATGCCTCCATCGGTGATTTTATATAGAAAGTGTCAGATTTTTGTCTCTTACCGACACACAAAATGCCGATCATCTGACGGGCTGAAGTGTTGGTGTCATGACACTGTCGTCACAAGGTTGATATAGAGCATCGGTTGATTGTCGCCTTCATGTGTCAGATGTTTCACAGAAGTGTCGAAACACCGTAAAAAAATCAACACCTCTTGATAGATTTAACAAAAAAATTTGAAAGATTTCACTTAGAAAAGTTGATCACAAAAATAAATTGTATGTTTTGTCAAAAAAAATTTGCTTTAAACTCATACTCTAGCTTTGTTAATGCATTCTAATGTTGTTAGTAAGTTATGACATGATATGTTTGGGAATATTAACTTATGTTAATTACATCAATTAATCAAACAAGATGACATAGGTGGTTTGCCACCTACATCCTTCTTAGATGGAGTTTGTCCAATACATACTCTTGGTAGGCACCTTGAAGAGAGATTTGAGAAAGGAAAGGCTAAGAGAAAGGAAAGGCTAAGAGAACCACATCATTTCTTGATTTTGTGTCTGGTGACATTACTGGTCCCTTTCCTCACCTATCTATGAATACATAAATATACGTACTAAGTTCTAAACTTCATTGATTACATCCCTATATACACAGGGGTCTACTTCTTAAAACACAAAGCTGATGTGTTTGGTTTTGTTTGAAATTTTAAAGCTCTTGCAGAGAAACAATCTGGTAAGGGGATCAATATCCTTCACACAAATAATGGTGGAGATTATTCCAATAAATATGTAAATAATCTATATCATTTTCATTTATAGTTCCTTACCTGACAAATCTTACAACATATCAGTATGGTATGCTTATATATATCCTTTTCATTCTAGAGCACACACTCTGTCGGTGATCATTGAATTTTATGTATCAAAATAATCTAATTAGTGTTTTAGATATGATAGATTTTCACTCAACATGTCCAAATGAGTGATGATATAGAATCATTTTTTCAAACACATAAATAAATTGCATGCTCAAGTCCAAGTCAACCAAAGGATTAAAATGTAAAATATAAGTAGTTTGTGGATGCCCAATGGAGATATAAATCACTTGAGAAGAACTCAGGACAATATAAAGGACAGAAAAATAATTTAGTTGTCAATTAAAAATAAGGGCCACAGAGAAGTTCTATTATTTACAAAGAACTTCATAAATGCAACAAGTGCAGAAAAAGAGACTCATATGATATATCATATCATGCAATAGCATATCGAACCTTAAGGAAGAAAAGGTAGACTACGTCAAAAGGGTAAAAAAAAGCATGACCTTTTCCAAAATATAAAATTGGTCAAAAGTTCTAGGGAATTCCAAAAAGAAGAGGTTAGAGGTGCTCCACAGTCAACACCATTGTCAAAATCAGGGAAACTATCACAATCTCTCAAATTTGAAATCCTCTGCAGTAGTCATGAAACAAAGGGAGAAACAACTAGGTATGGCAACTTTTTCTACCTTAGTGACTAGAATCAATTCAAGTGATCTTGGTTTGCAGAATGAATAGATCCAGCCTTCAATTTCATTTGTCCAAGATAGATAAAACTCTCTTCTTGCGGTCCCCATTGCAATAAGAGTTGCATCAACTGGAAGTATTACAGATTCAATAACACCTTTGAACATTAACAGTCCTTCCACCAAAACAACACATATGCCTAGTTTGGTAGCTAAGGTAGATCAACTTGTTGCAATTCTTAGCGAATCCTACACACGAGGGTGGTCAATCCAGTAACACAACTAAAATCAAGTTATATGCAACATAATTTCATTATATGATTGTTCAATAGAAGAGACAGGTGATTGTGTTTGATCCCTTAAATAGTTGTTGGGATTCTGGTAAATGTATGTTTGCTTGTCCTTTTATGACTAGTTGATAATCTATAAATGTTTGTGAAGTTCCTCTTGCAATTACAATAGTGAATCATGTGGAAGCACCATTTTCTACAAATCAATGTATCTAGCAAAATATTTCATGCGAAGAATATTCTCTGATATAGGCTTTCCTATGGACTCACAGGGGAAACTTATTAAATATATTACTATTTCTTCTTTGGATTTACGGTAAAATGATGGGTGGAGTCTATGTTTTCATGCACATGCCAGATTGATGCTAGCATTGTTGGAAGAACACATCCACAAGAAGGATATAGGTTTTTCTTGGTTTCTCCATTGGTAAAGTTTGGAGAAATTATGCTTCTATGGATTGAATGGTGGTTGTAATGCTATGATTTCTCTGAATTAGGGATTTTTACCAACTTTTGTCAACTTTTACATGTTATAAAACATCCTCTTGAAGGATTTTTCTATTGTTTGTCCTTATATATCTATATTTTCCTCTAATTAGGATCCTCCAACAAACCCTAGAGGTTGTTTTTCGAAGTCCTTGGGTTTGAAGTAAATTTCACAAAAACCCTAAGATTTGTTATTTTGATCAAAATTTAGTATTTCATGTGTAAATAGACACATTTTCATGATTAGTGTAGTGTTAGATTAGATATGCCTTTTTATAAACTAGAAAACCTTAGAAATTTATAAAATTCAGTAATCCAAAAATAACAACAATTTTCAAATTCTAAGGCACCCTCAAATTTTTTCCTGCCTATTTAGCCCTTAATCCTCTAGTGTGTCACCTATATTCTTGTCCACATCCACGAACTCGAGAAGCAACCTAAAAAAACCAGTCAAAAGTTAGATTTAGCGTTCGATATTTAACATGTTTCAGGGGATGGGATAATTTGGCCTTGATGAAAGGTTACTTTCTACCTTACAACGACCCCATTTAATTGTTTAGTAGGGAAATTTAGGGATTCTTTCCTTACTGATCAATGTTACTATCATTTGTATCCCTAAAACCTATCAAACATGCCTGCAAAATCAACTAAGTTAGGGTCATATTTGAGCATTAGAGGAAATTTCAACTCAAAATGGGCCTCCTAATTACAACGACCCCATTTAATTGTTTAGTAGGGAAATTTAGGGATTCTTTCCTTACTGATCAATGCTACTATCATTTTTATCCCTAAAACCTATCAAACAGACCTGCAAAATCAACCAAGTTAGGGTCATATTTGATGGTTATGGGGAAATCTCAACAATATCACTGAATTCTGCCTTCCAAAAGCATTCTTTTCAGGATAAGGAGTACTTGTATAAACCCTTAAAAGGATGGTTAGCTCAACTGGTAATTCATGTTAATATACAGTAGTATTTTTAGTTAATCTAAATGATGATAATAATGCATATGTGATGATACAAGATGGTTGTTAATACTTACAGTTGCTAGCTGATAAAATTGTCTACTACTGTCGATTTCAAAAAAAAGTGATTTAAATGATAATACTCCTTTGGTTATGATTCTGAAATAGCTTTTTTTGCCCTATATCCTTGGTGTGGCTATGAAACACTTATGCTTTACAACAATAGCATATCGTGCACAGACCTAGAAAACACCACTAACTTATACAAGAAATTTACAAAATATCAAAGGTATGCGTGCTTTACCGATGGACCAGCTAGCAAAGAAGTTTCAGAATATGCAATAGAAACACAAATTCCAGTATAGAAACCTTAAGAAGAAATCATGTAACCAATTGAATAAGATGGACTATATGTTGACCTGTTGATTGATCATGAATGAGGAATTCTCCCATGTCAAATCGAAGGAAAAAGAAAAATCCATTTATTAGAGTATATTAATCCCATTACATACCTACTAGTAACTATATTGACTCATACAAAGAACATGGTATGCATGTGTTTATCCTTAAATACAGTCAATCTTAAACTTAGAAAACTAACATGATTATATTACATACCTTCCAGTAACCGTTTCGAGTAACATGAGAATATTGATGTTTACCCTTGAATGGATTAGGATCAAAACTAGCAAATTCCATGGATGTAAATGGGCTTTCTTCAATAAAAACATATTTTCCTTGGGAAAGAACCTCGAAACTATTTTGAACAAATGTGAAAATGTTGCCTTTAGCAAAAATATGTCATACCAAATCTAGTGATCTATAATTGTAAATTAGTGAAAATGACTCATGATATTTTTTAGGCCATGGATACCTCTGGAAGATTGCCTGAAAACAACAAAAATAAAATATTTTTATAACTTAAGCATTCAAACAATGCCTTCCAGAAATAAAGTAGCAAATAGATCTTTATTTTTTCAAGCAGATCTCAATACTTTGTTACCATAATTATCAATGCAATCATTCTTCTTTTGTATTCAAGAGTTGAGATGTTTGCTCTAAGTGACCACTTTAAACTCGGTGATAAATTGGAAGCAATACAGAAAGATATAAATGTCTAATAAAAGATTTGAACAAAGAAGATTTTGTAACAAATTAGCAATTATGAGTAATAAAGTGCACAGTGATGTTGGGGTGAAAAGTTACAATGAAAATTGAAAATACCAATGTGTACCATGCCCAATTCACAACCTACAGGGATAAGCACAAATAAAAACATACGTTTTCTACTGCACAATCAAACATGAAAGTTGACCAAGATGTGGGATTAAGAAACAAATTACAAAACTATTGGAAAAATAAACTGGGGCAAATAACAATATACTCATGCAGAATAATAGGGAAACAACGCTTCAGATACCATTTTCCTCACAAGTCTATCTATCTTTTCCTATATTTTGACATGTCATATTCCCACCAAACTAAATTCCTATCACATTTCTTGTGAGGAAATGCCCACATTTAATTTTGTTGTCCTAGCTATATAGTATTGGTAAAGTATTACCAAGGGGCCAGTTATCATGATAAATAAAATTTTTTAAGGTAATTGTTTAGATCAGATAGAACAAAGTTCGCCTCAATGTATGGCAATCATCATCATCAACTAAATGTATGTGTGTGCACATGCATTAATACCCAGTACACAACTCAATCAAACAAAAGAAACATAATTATACCTTGATTTGTCAATCTTCACACCTTCTTCTTATGCTTTACCTTTCAAAACATCATTCAACATACTTCATTTTTTGTCTTGTTGCAATAGTTTCATGTTAGGACCCATCAAATAAATTTATGTTTGTTTATGAAAATAACAAAACCAATCTAAATGAATACAATTCTATTACAATGTAAATTACAATACTATTCAACTATTCAAGTAAATTAACTCTTAAGAATATATCATGTGATAGAACATGGATAACCAAAAATACTATGTATATAAGGCCATCGATCTAATCAAAATTCCATTTCTTGCCTCTTAACTATGGAAATGGTTCTCAACTCTATCTGTAACAAGTTCCAATGGAGGAGTCAAATAGCAATAGTGAAAATTATACACTAAAATTATAGAACTAGATGTTTTTTAATGTATTCTTCCTTACCATTCATTGAGCTCCTCTCTGTTTCGAGAATAATTTAATATTCTCTACTAAAGATGACCAACCACATGAAGGTGGAAGATCTTATGGCCCCTTCCCTCCCTCACATCACTCTCAAATTCCCAAACCCAATGCATATACTTGCAAATAACAATTTATGTCACTATTTCACAATACAAATAACAATGCATCTACTACAAATTATTTCACTTCACAAAAAGGAATAAATAATTTATGTTAATTTATTTATAAGGAACAAATTTCATGAGCAATAATAACTTGTCATTAAACTATATAGTTTTCACATACCTGCTCACCAGATGGATTAGCAGAAGATCATGCAGTATTCCTAGACAAGCTTCTTTGGTGTTCAACAATGGCGTCAAAGCCCTATTCAAAGCCAAGCTTCATGTAATTTGTGCTGGGCAATTCTTTGAACTGGTCGGCCTTCATATTTGCATGATGTCATTAATTTTAAATCCTTTTGTCAGAAAAAAACAAAAAAAATAATATGTATGATATTTGGATGCGGATTTGGGTTTTACGATATTTACATATTGGGCCGCCAATCTAGAGTAACCACCAGGGCCAAGCTTGTGTTGGCCAATTTTTTCAATTCTTTCCTGTGTGGCCTTAGATGTGTTTGAGAGCCTAATTAAGTTTTTAAATACATTAGTCAATGCACCAAAATTGATATAAAAACTAGTAATAATAAGGCTTACCACTACATTTTGGAATGTATTGCATACCTCCATGTTCCACCTGGTGGTATCTTTCCTGATTTGCTCAGGCCCTTCTCTTCTCCATCTTCCACTAGGGCTTTCCACTCCATATATGGAATCATTGGACGGCACTCATACCTACGGTTCTTTTCTAGGTGAACCCTATAATGGTCTCGGACAATCGTCAGATGTTTTCTAGACTTCTATAGGACCTTTGATGTATCGAAGGTATATTTTTTGACTAGAATAACCAAGTGATTAGTCAGATCATCCTTTAAATATTTTGGTTGCTTGTTCCACATTGTATGAATAGTGGGCCCGAAGATCTCCAAGGCCAAATCATTCATATGTTTATAAAATATATAATTTGCTGCAAAACATGAATGTCATCATTAGTCAACATTAGAAAATATTATCGGTATATTAGACCAATTATAAAAACTAAATTGAACAATCTACAATGACCTAGAATCCTCTCTATCTTTATTGGAACCAATTATTCATTCACTAAAAATGTACACACTATTGAACCAGTGCTAGTCATGTGAGAAGATCTAGGAAATGCTTCCACTTCTCTATCTAACCTTGCATCCACCCCTTCTTCTACAACATCTGTTGTGCATGGGGCAACATCGGTTGCACCCTCCGCTACCCTCGGGGGTGTCACAGAGTGTGTTGCCGATTGTTTAGTGGACAATATGGGAGCAGTATGTGCTGTACATGGAGTAGTTTGGTCACTGGGATGAACATTTCCTTGACTGTCACTGATAATCTACATAGCACACTATAAATTCAAACCATTGTATTATAAGTTCAATAACATATAAAATCAAATATTATAAAGTTTTTATAAATGAATTTGCATTTTTATTCGATAAATTACGTCTACCTATTTACATTGTTGTAACAACAATTCAATCCTTTGTTCGATACCTTCTGTTAGTGGAACTGCTAATGTCAGACGAATCCATTCCTCATTTTATTTTTCCCTTGTCCTCTATAGCATCCTCAACAGGTCTGTAGACTCTCTAATTTCACTATCTCTCATCAACCAAGATACCTCATTCTGTAAAGAGTTTTGAGATTCTATTTCAAAAATGGAATCCCCTTTCCACAATTGAAATATATAAAAAATTACTTAGTCGTTAAAGCAATAGTGTGCGCAAATAATTATATTAGGGATAACATCTAGGATTACTTGACACCTAGATGAGGGTGTGGTCTGATAAACAGTTGGGGACTTTCCCTAGTCAATCTGGAAAAAAAGTAGACAACATTACCATCATTAATGAAACCATAAAAACAAAAGAATACATAACAAAATAAACATAATGTGTCACGATATACATGTTTACGATTTTAAATTTTTTGAAATGGAGAATTACATTCATGTTTGGGCTATTACCCTAATGCTGTAGTCGGCTGATCAATAGTTGATTGGCTTCCTTGATCAACACTCTGCATGGAAAATAGATAATATTATATAAAAAACCTAATATACTAATGAAAATACATAGCAACATATATGTATGTCCATCCTAAATTTAATATTACATTGGCAATATCATTGTATACCTACTTCCTTGATTCGGGTCGACGAACATCTACCGAGATATAGGTGCCCCTGAGACAACCCTACATAAAAAACATACTAAAAGTTACATAAGAAACATGAAAAGTAGATAATTTCAATTATATGCTAATAAAAGGTCCTATAGATGTTAAAATAATTTATAAAATGGTGGTTAAATTGTTTGTTGTACCACAACCATACGAACACTGTTTGTATCTACACGATTCAAATTGTAATCAATAAGCAGTTCTTTGCCAGTAGCTATTGATTTAATTTCACATACAAAGACATAGTTTCCTTCACGCGACTCGAATATGCAATCGTGTTGCTTTAGTGTAGACCCTAGTTGTGTACTATTTATAAACCCTGCAATATTACCAGTTTTTTTTGGCCATCCGTCCATGTACATTATTGCTCCTCTATTTTGAGCTTTGTCTTTCAGTTGTATATAAGTCATTGACAACCCATATCTATGCATACTTCGTGTAGAGTGGACCAAGCACATCCAATCACTGTAGTTGTAAGAGGGTCTAACATATCCATCAATTTTGTATATCTACCGTATCCAACCTTTATGTCGTTCGTGCAAAACAACCCCAATTCATGCAATGACGATGGTGGAATTCTATATGTCCTCTCATTCACACAAAAATAAATGTTTACCTTAGGAAGATCGCTAGGAACTCATTGTTTAACTAGGTTTTGGTACCTTAAGGGCACGTTGATGGCTCCCACTATCTCATCATCATAGGAATATGACCTCCCTCTTTGGAGAAAAAAATTCATGCATTTGTTGAATTTTCTTTTCATCTTCTGACATTTAGTTATCTAGCTCGTGTAGACCTACTGGATGTCTCACTTTCCTCTAGCTTTCTCAGACTCCCTTCACTAAAGGAAGACAAGTCTGACAAGTACCTATTTGGTTCTACCTGCACCATGGTCGAACAAAAATTTGGCATAAGCATAGCAAAATACCCGCAAAAAAATGTGGAAATACTTATAAGAAAAAAATCTTGGAAAGTCTTGTAAGCAAAAAACTTGTTAAAGAAAAAGCTTGTCAAGAATGAGTTTGGTTAATAGGTGTGGGCATTTGGTAGACCTAAATATTATAATGTATGCCCCTCTTTTAGTTACATACAAGTCTCCATTCTCATTTATTTCTTGCATTGCCTTTTCCTAACATGAATTGGGTAGGCTTCGTAAGCTTCATATGTATGCTTATGGCCATTGTACTTTGGCCTTTCAACATTGTCAAGCTTAAGACGATATGTTATTCATATGTATCAAATATAACATTGCAATTTATGCCAATATATCTCTGTACAAAACCTATAGGTTCTCCTTTAATGGACTATCTCCTTCAAAGAACATATATTCGCATTCATCTACATTTACTTCAGATAAAAGTGATATGGAATTGGTATGTTGGTCACTTCCATCAAAAAGAATCTTTGACATGAGTTCATTTTTCAAGGAATATTGATTAATATTCTCTTCAAAACTTCTAGTTGGTCACTTTTGCACTCTACATTGGCCTGATTATTCATTTTCCTGGCCACTCCTATCTCCTTACTCTACACTTGTTGTTGTTGTAACCCTTACTTTTGATGGTTGTAAGTGCTTTTTAGTTTTCCCATCAATGATGTTGTGATGTTGTACATGATTATCCATTTTACCTAATATGTTTTATGATCATTTCCATGTTTTATAGGGTGCACATACTTGTTTCTTATGGCTTCTTTTGATTGAAATTTGAAGGGCCTAAAAGTGCATAGATCTCATCTAGGACCCTTTAAGAGTCATAATAAAAACTATTTCTATAGTATTTTATTCTCCAAATGAAACACCAAAACCATACTTATCGGTTAATATTTGTGTAGGGATGTTTTTCTGATCTCTCCCATAATTTATGATACTAATGGGATTGTGACTATCAAGTCAATGCCTTATTTGCATAGTGGCATTCCTACAATAGTACAATGGAAATTCTAAAAAAATCTAGTTTATTCCCTACAAATTCTTATGTATGCCCCTCTTTTAGTTACATGCAATTCTCCATTCTCACTTATTGCTTGCATTTCCTTTTCCTAACATTTCCTTTTCCTATTACTGGCCTACCCCATTTTCAACAAAAATAGTTGCAGATTTAATCAAGTGTGTTTCTACCGAGGTGGCCAAGTCAACTGAGTTGACCCCCAATCGAGCTGACTCGACCTTTGAAATGATTGGAGTGACAAGTTTGGTACCGAACGAAGAAAATCAGGGTATGACTGAATGGATCAGTAACAAAATCGTGAATTTGTCCCAATCCATACTAAATTGACCAAGTGAATGTGGGAATCCATAGGTCACACACATGACACTTAAATTCAAAAAAACATTAACCTAGAAATATAAACATCAAGACTCTAAACCTACTTCATTGTCAAGTCAATTAGCTTTGTAGGATTCCTATACATCATAACTCTATCTGAAGTAAAACACAACTTGCTTTGTAGGCCCTAGATGCCACCCATGTGCACAACAGTCAATCTATAAAGCAACCCCCAAATACAAAAACATTCTTCACAAAATAGGGCATGAACCATGTGAACAACCTTCCAAGTGGGCCAGCTCAATCAGTAACCTCCAAGCATGTAATATCTCTGATGAAATGGTGTATAAAAGAGTGTAAGAATGGTTTGAATGATGAATTTCTCCTTTCATAGGGCTGAAAACTACCCTTATGCAAGTGTCTCCAAGGGTGAATGTTCCTCAAATAATGAAAAAAGGCCTTCCTATAACAATAAACCAATACACCAAGGTGAATTGGCCCTATTTAGGGCTTCTAGAACAAATTTTGTATTTTCAATGTCACACTAGGAGCAATGTTGGGTAGTCCTATGGGCATAAACAACTATAGAATCAACTATGAGCATCAAAGGGACAAATCTGAGCACTTTGGGAGCATTCTGAAGGTCACAAGAAATAGTAAAGCATCTCAAATCAGCTATAATTAGGGCAACTTTCAGATCTAGGAACATTGTAGCAATAAAAGATGATAATCAATGGAAATAGGAGGTGGTCTTTGCAATTCTGGCTGTAAAAATGAGAAATTTGTGGGTGAAAGCAACCCTAAAATCTCATTCCTATGCCTTATAGCAGCATCCACATGAATTCTGGGCACAAACAAATGTGTTTGGAAATAAAAAAGGGTATGAATCAACTCTATTTCACCATCTTCGGCACCCTTGTGCACTTATACATCACCAAACATGCGCACCTCTAAATCTGGGCCGAATTGGACGGTTAAAAGGTAGTTCTAGGCATGAATAGCCCTATGAAAAGTGATGAACAATAGAAAAACAGGCTTTGAGAAATGTTTGGTTGAATTTGAGGGTTGAAATGACATTAAGAAACAATTATGGGCATAGATATGGACATAAAGAGTAGGCCTGGGCACTCCAACAGCCTTAAACCTTCATTGTGGGAATAAATAAGGGCTGCTCCAACCTCCAAAACAACAATTTATAGTAGTATCATGAATTCTGGGTGCTTTTTCTCCACAAAAGGGGGGTAAACAAACCTAAATAAAACCAATGCCATTTAATTTTGGACCCTATAAACCAAGTTGTATTATGCTTTAGGTTATTCTCGGTAGTCTCTTGAAGGAGATCAATAGAAAATAACAGTATTTGGTGGCTTTCCTTGCAACTGTAGGTTTCAAAACAACCCTTAATATCTCTTGACCTGTGCACAAGAGAAGTAACAACCCCAGTTGGCCCTAAAATACCAAGTTTGTTAGGCATTAAGGGCCCCTGTCAATGCAATGATTCTTCCCAATGTTTGACAGTTGCCCTGTGATTTCCATTACATGATTTCAATCTATAAACCACTATTGTGGTTTCATCATTTCTCCCATTCAAGAACAAAAAACTAGACATGACTTCTCTCCCTACATTAAGTCCACATGCATATAATGACTAGCTTTGGTACTTCCTAACCTTTTTTAGTATTCCTTTTGACAACAAAGTGAAACATGAAACAATATCCTTACTTTCAGCATCTTGCATAGTTGATGGATTTGATCGAACTGTATAAGTACTTTGTTTCCAAAGTAAATATTTTGAGACCTACGAATGAAGGGGAGTGAGATGCATGGTTGAAGGAATCCAATGGAGGATGAATTGAAGCCCTATTCTGCCTACCCAAAGGTCCTTTTATAATGAAGATTATCCCTAACTTATCATTTATTTGTAGTCTTCTAGTGTTGACCCATACTACTCTATGAAACAAAGTTTTATTCCAATCTAGTATGCATATTCATGATAATGCTTGTTTTCACATATTAATTTTCAATCCTAAGGAAATGCTAACTTGTTTTCCCATACTAATTTTCAACTCTAAGGAAACCCTAAGGCAATCCCATAGTAGAAAGAACCAAAAAACACTATACCCCACAAATTAAAAGGCTCTCAAATCAACCGTATCATGCCTTCCTCAATGAATTGATGAAAACAAGGGGATGAAAAAAGGGTAAGGAAACATCAAATATCACTCACACCATGGAATAATTCTAAAGCTAACCAATTGTCTAAACCACAAAGGTCATCTTATCGTGTTAATTGTAAGAGGGGAAAAAATAAATCAGACATGATGAAAATTGACATAAAATGATCAAATAAGAAATGGAGGACATAAAATTACCTAGTACTTGCTTCAAGGCCCAAACATCATTCAAGTGAGATGTGCGCTCTTCACCACCATGGATTATATATATATATATATATATATATATATATATATGCACTAAGTACAGAGTAGCACTGAAGAGGTTAAAACATCCACTATAAATGACCACCAAGAACTAACATCATTCAAGTGAAGGATGTATGTAGAATGCTACAGACATTATATCTCTACTCATTTGATTTACTACAAAGTGTTGTAGCTTGCTTAGTGCTCCTCTCTATTTATCATTTACGTTCAACTTCACCGTGAAATCAACAAGTCGAGGAAAATATTCTAGTAGAACACCTTTACAGTAATGGACAAATAATGATGTTGAGTTCTTTGAGATCTTGTAGAGTAGATGTTTTAACCTCTTCACTACTACTCTGTAGTGCAAAAGCCAGCACTTCAGATGCATATTTCCCAGTGGTAACCTACAACAATCATGTATATATATATATATATATAATCCATTGTGGTGAAGAGTGGACATTTCCAGATCTACTACCTAGCACATTTAGGAATGAAAATAATGTTTTAAATACATTTATATCAGTCTATAATATTTTCTGATTTATTCCTTTTAGCTTGTCTTGATGATGCTTGTTTTCCCATATTAATTTTCAACCCTAAGGGAATGCAAACTTGTTTTCCCATACTAATTTTCAACCCTAAGGCAATCCTATAGTAGAAAGAACAAAAAAAGACTATTTGCACAAATCAAAAGGCTCTTAAATTAACTATATCATGCCTTCCTCAATGATTTGATGAAACAGAGGGATGGAAAAAAGGCAAGGAAACATCAAATATCACTCACACCAGGGAATAATTCTAAAGCTAACCAACTATCTAAACCACAAAGGTCATCTTATCATGTTAATTGTAAGAGGGGAAAAAACAAATCATACATGGTGAAAATTGGCATAAAATCATCAAATAAAAAATGGAAGACATAAAAAAACCTAGTACTTTCTTGAAGACCCAGACATCATTCAAGTAAAATGTTCGCTCTTCACTGCCATGGATTATATATATATATATATATATATATATATATATATATGCACCACAGAGTATCACTAAAGAGGTGAAAACATCCACTATACATGATCGCCAAGAACTAACTTCATTCAAGTGAAGGATGTATGTAGAATGCTGCATACATTATATCTCCAGTCATTCGATTTAGTACAAAGTGTTGTAGATGGCTTAGTGCTCCTTAGGATGCCAATTTCCTTAGCTTTCTTGGATGTTTTAACCTCTTAAGTTCTACTATCTAGTGCATAAGCCAACACTTCAAAGGAATATTTCCCAATGGTAACCTACAACAATCTCTGTCTCTCTCTCTCTCTCTCTCTCTCACACACACACACACACACACACACACACACACACATATCTAATCCATGGTGGTGAAGAGCAGAGATTTCTAGATCTGCTACTTGGAACATTCAGGAATGCAAAGAATGTTTTAAATACATTTATACCGGTCTCTAATATTTTCTAATTTAATCCTTTTAGCTTGTCTTGATGATGCTTTTTTTCCCATATTAATTTCAACCCTAAGGCAACGCTAACTTATTTTTCCCATACTAATTTTCAACCATATGGAAACCGTAAGGCAATCGCATAGTAGGAAAAAAAAAAAAATTATGCACACAAATCAAAAGGCTCTTTAGTTAACTATATCATGCCTTCCTTAATGATTTGATGAAACCAAGGGATGGAAAAAGGACAAGGAAACATCAAATATCACTCACACTAGGGAATAATTATAAATATAACCAACTGTATACACCACAAAGTTCATATAAAGACATTATATCTCTACTCATTCGATTTACTACAAAGTGTTATAGCTTGCTTAGTGCTCCTTATGATGCTAATTTTCAACCTTAGGATGCCAATCTCCACTATTTTTGCACCCATAATGTCACAAAAACTCCGTGAAAACAAAGAGTTTGGAATTTGCAGGTTACTAGAAATGTGAAACAATTAGAGTTACCAATAAGACTGATGGAATATCAATTCATATTAGTGATAAAGTAACTATTTTTTCCAAGGGAAAATATCAGTTCCTTGTTATTTCATTGAAATCAAAGGTAAATTAGTTACAACTTCAGCTATTACTGAGCACATGGAGTATATACATCTATGTTCATCATCTGCAGACAGATGACAATTGATCATCTTTACAAGAACAGTAGACAAACCTTCAAAGGTAACACCTATAATATAGGAATCTTGACTACATGCACATCACTAACCTTCAACAGATAGAGAATTCAAGTTTAATACTGAAGTAGCTAATCCAAAGAAGCAATAAACAAGAGAGATCAGTAATATGAGGGGATCATCCACCTCAATAATCCAAAGGATGTTAATAGCAACATCACATGAAATACTCAAGTGCTAAGGGCTAGAAAAGATGGAACGTGCCCTGATTAGTACATTCATGATCAGTGAAATCAGTAAACTTAAAATGGCCTAAGGACAAGGTTAATGCTTCTTTGGATAAGCTATCAGTCTTAGTATGTGTTCTCTGAATATGTGAACTGCTTTTAGTTGGATGGCGTAAGGTTAACAGGATAGAGCTGAAGTTGTTCCCCGATAGTGATCAAGTAACTAGCAAGTATTAGATGCATACACTATCAAATATGTGGTATAAACCTCAATACATCCCTAAACTAAGACTGTCATTGAGAGAAGGTACACATACCAATAATAATAATGTTGATAGTACGTCGAGATAGGTGAGGCATGCAAGCAATGAATGTAGTGGAAGATGTAGGTACAATTATGAAAATAGTTTATTTAGTCAAACTTATTACCTTTCTATTTTGTGTTGACTTAGACACTTTCAATTCACTTACTCTAAAATAGCTAATAAGTGTCGTCTAATAATGGGGATGATTCATGGTATTATGTTTCATGGGGCTGCAACATCGCAAACTTGTGAGGAATAATACCATGAATCATCACCATTGCTTAGCTGAACACTTATTATCTTTTGTGAGATATAGTTCACGTGGACAGAGTTCTTGAACTCTGTCCTCATGGACAGTTTTTTTTTATGATGATATTAACAGGTATGTAGAAAAAAATTTAATATTTTGAAAAAATAGTTATTGTAAGTGGATTACTTCATTCAATCGCTTAATGAAAATATATTGTATATTCCAACCTCTCATGGCGTTTAGAGCTTGGGACTTAGTGGGTAAGGTTCAAGTTGCTTTGTAATATAAGGTTTCTATATTAAAACACCTTAAAGAAGAAATCTATAACATTTGGCAGAATTCTGGCAAACCCCTATTGTCGCTACAATTTGGAACATACTGGGTTAGGTTCAAGTTTCTTTTTAAGATTGACAAAATAAAAGTTGCATGCAAAAGAATTTCGTGCCAAAAGGCCCTATAATATAGTTGTTTTGGAGAATAAAGAGGAAGAAGATTGTTAGTGAGAGAAGGTACACATACCAATAATAATAATGTTGATATTACATCAAGATAGGTGAGACATGCAAGCAATGCATGTAGCAGAAGATGTAGGTACAATTATCAAAATAGTTTATTTAGTTAAACTTATTACCTTTCTTTTTTGCATTGACCTAGCCACTTTCAATTCACTAAATCTAAAATAGCTAATCAGTGTTGGCTAATAATGGTGACAACACCTCATATTATGTTTCATTAGGTTGCAACATCACAAACTTGTGAGGCATAATACCAGGAATCGTCACCATTGCTTAGCTGAACACTTGTTATCTTTTGTGAGATATAGTTCATGTGGATAGAGTTCTTGAACTCTGTCCTCATGTACAGTTTTGTTTGATGATGATATTAATAGGTATGTAGAAAGAAATTTAATATTTTGATAAAATAGTTATTTTAAGTGGATTACTTCATTCAATCACTTAATGAATATATATTGTATAGTCCAAGCTCTCATGGTGTTTGGAGCTTGGGAATTACTGGGTTAGGTTCAAGCTGCTTTCTAATATAAGGTTTCTATAATAAAACACCTTAAAGAAGAAATCCATAACATTTCCAGAATTCTAGAAAACCCTTGTTGTCGCTACAATTTGGAAAATACTAGGTTAGGCTTGAGTTTCTTTCTAACCTAGGTATTTTATAATTATATTCAATGATATAGGGGTTATTTTCTAGTTTCTTGCTTGTAAACAAACATGGCTCGACAATCCTGCTCGGGAAAGTGACCGATTTTCATCCTTCTTCAACAGACCGAGCATACATGTGAGGAAAAAAACTCTAACTATTGTGGCTATGGTGGAACTTGAATCCTTCTCTAAACCTCCCTTGAGCATCACATTTGGGTAGATTCGGCTTAATATATTATTTGGGAACCGGTTGCCGAGATAACTCACATAAAAACAATCAAACCAATTTGAATGTGAACCAAAATGTGATGGGTTCGTCCACTAATTGTAACACTTAGACTAGCTAGACTTCAGAATCCATATCAGTTAATATGGGTCAAATGCGGGTTAGCTAAAACTGTCAAATTGGGTATGTCATTAGTTGATCAATGTAAATGCACGCACATCGAAGAAAACCCATTTTTGAAAGCTGATAAGGAAGGATTCAAGTTGGTGAAGAAGCAGGAAGTATAAACATAGACCCTTTGGGTTGTTGGTTATGAAAGAACCCATTCTCCTATTATATTACCTCATCCAAGGCATCTGAATTAGATGGTCCATATTGTTGATATTCTGATGAGGAATATTTTGTAGGCAAACCCTTGTTTGATGATGAGATGGAAAGTGCATGCATTTATCCATTTCATGAAGAGTTGGATGTTATATTTTAAATAAATAATCATAGTTTTGGGGGCCCCATATATGATTCATATAGTGAAGTATCTAATGAGGAACCTAAATATTTGGAACCTATAGAGCAACCAAGAATCCACTCTACAGGATCTCCAAGAACTAACATCATTATATCTCTACTCATTCAATTTCCTACAAACTGTTGTAGCTTGCTTAGTGCTCCTCTCTATTTGCCATTTAGGTTCAACTTAACAGTGAAATCAACAAGTCCAGGAAAATATTCTAGTACATCTCCTTTATAGTAATGGAAAAATAATGATGTCATTTCTCAAGAGATCCTATAGAGTGGATGTAAATGTTGGCTCAAACTCATACACAGGTTTGCATTACTGTCCAACCAAGGTGATCTATTATAGTCCAAGCATTAGCATATTCAATGGCTTTCCCTCATGTTGGTAATCCATGTGTTTCCCTTGTCCAGTGGACAACCCCCTTGTTGTATATGCTATCCATTTGATTTGATGCATAGCTCGGATACATATAGACATGGATGTTCTAAATGACAAGAAGAAAAATCCAATCATCGATAAACCGAGTTAGATCAATTTTGGAAATCGTGTGGTTAATTGAGTTCATCCCAACATTGAAAAACCCTTCATAATCATATAGGGGTGGGGGATTCATCTCATTCAAGTTAGATTTCTAATTGTTGTAGCAAAATCTTGGCACATAATAAAGAGTGGGAACTATTTATGAAGGTAAACCACTGCTCTATCGGGGTTGAGTATTCACATAGAACTGATCCCTACTCCCTTACATCTTTGATGATGGGTGGGATATAGTGAGCCAAGAGATAATGTTTCCCCTAGCTCTCATCCATCCTAATGCAATGTGGAAATCTAAGGCATCTAAAATTTCAGTTTGGAATACACAGCAAACATCACAGCATGCCCAAAAAAACTAAAACCCCAAACTGATTGTATGCCCAAAAAAACTAAAACCCTGAATGAGTTGCATGCCGAAAAAACCTAAAACCCTGAACCAGTTGCATGCCCATCCAATCTAAAACCCTGAACCGATTGCATGCCAAAACACCTATGTCACAACATGCCCAAAAAATAAGGTCATTATACTTACCCGTTGAGCAATGAGCTCCAAATTGAAATCATGAACTCCAAACGTGAACCGTGTGCTCCAAATTTGAATCGTGAGCTCCAATTCTCAACCGTGAGCTCCAATTCTGAACCTTGAGCTCCACCGGAGCTACTCCAAAATTCACAAAAACCTCCAAATTGCATAAAACTGTCCAAAACGAGTCATGACAATGTCGAAATAGAATATTTAATTTTTATTATATGTTATTATATATTATATGTATTGCCATAATAGTTTTTTTTTATTAGGTATAGTAATTTTAACTTAGCTATATGTATTTTTTTAGTATATGTATTTTTAACTTAGGAATAATATTTTTTATTATAATATGATGATGCTGATGGCGATCTCAGCTAATCCCTAAAATATCACCTAATCATTTTCATTATGCTGATCATCATCATCTTCACCATCATGATCATCATGGTCATCATTGTCATCATCGTCGTCATCATTGTCATCATCGTCTTCAACATCATGGTCTTCATTATCATGAATCTTATCATCACCATCATCATCGTCATTGCCGTCTTCATCATCATGATGATGCTAATGGTGGTGGTGATGATGATGATGGAAATGATCACCATCATCACCATAATCATCATCTTCATAATCAGGACCTTCATCATCATCATCATCATCAATGTCATTGTCATCATCATCGTCATGACCCTCATCGTCATGATCATCATCACCACCATCATCATCATCCTCATGATGATGATGTTAATGGTGATGATGATAGTGATGATGATGATGATAATGATGGAAATGTTGATGATCACCATAATCTTAATTAACATCATCATCATGTCCATGATGATGATGATGATGATGATGATGGTAGTGGCGACGGTGATGATGACGATGATGACGATGATGGTGATGATGATGATGATGATGATGATGATGAAGAGGATGATGATGATGAAAAGGATGATGATGGTAATGATGAAGAGGATGATGATGTTGACGATGATGTTGATTATGATGATGATGTTCCATAATCAATTTCATCATCATCATCATCGTCCTCTTCATCATTATCATCATCATCCTCTTCATCACCATCATGTACATAATGACACATCCCTATCTTGCATAAATGAAAATAGAGATTTGAAGGATGATTGAAAAGTTGAGCATATGAGCATGTGAGCATGGTGATGATGATGATGATGATGATGATGGTGATGATGATGATGATGATGATGATGGTGGTGGTGATGATGGTGATGATGATGATTATGATTATGACGTTGATGTTGATGATGACAATGATGATGATGATGATGATGGTGATGTTGATGATGATGATGATGATGTTGATGACGATGATGACAATGATGATGATGATGATCCTGAGGATGATGATTATGATTGTGATGATGATGATGATGATGATCTTGATGATGATGATTATGATGTTGATGTCGATGATGGCAATGATGATCACGATGATGATGATGATGATTATCATTATCATGAGGATGACGATTATAATGATGATGATGATGATGAAGATGATGATGATGATGTTGATGATGATGATGATGATTATGATGTTGATGAAGAGGATGACAATGATGATGTCGACGATGACAATGATGATGACGATGATCTTGATGATGATGATTATGATTATGATGATGATGATGATCTTGATGATAATGATGATCTTGATGATGATGATGATTATTATTATTATCATCATGAGGATGAAAATGATGATGCAGATGATGATGATGATGAAGATGATGATGATGGTGATGACGATGTTGAGGATGATTATCATCATCATGAAGATGACGATGATGATGACGACGATGTTGATGAATATGATGATGATGGTGATGATGATCATGAAGACAATGATGATGAAAATGATGATGAGGACGATGAGGATGATGATGTGTGATGATGATGATGATGATGATGATGATGATGATGTGTGATGATGACAATGATGATGTTGTTGTTGACGATGACAATGATGATTATGATGTTGATGGACGATGAAGATGATGATGTGTGATGATGATGATGATGATGATGAAGATGATGATGTGTGATGATGACAATGATGATGTTGTTGTTGATGATGACGATGATAATGATGATGATGTGATGAAGATAATGATGATGATGTTGATGATGATCATGATGATGATTATGATGTTGATGAAGACGATGACAATGATGATATCAATAATGAAAATGATGATGATGACAATCTTGATGATCATGATTATGATTATGATGATGATGATGATGATGATGATGGTGATGATGATGGTGATGATGATTATCATCATCATGAGGATGATGACAATGATGATGACGTTGATGATGAAGATGATGATGATGGTGATGATGATCATGAATACAATGATGATGAATATGATGATGATGATGATGATTGCCTTATGATGATGACGATGTGTGATTCTGAAGGCAACGATGATGAAGATGATGGTGTGTGATGATTACAATGATGATGATGAAGACCATGATGATGATGATGACGATGAAGACGATGATGATGAAGATGTTGATGGATGATGATGATTCGGATGTTGATGTCAACGATGAAAATGATGATGATGATGATGATGATGCAGATGATGGTGATGGTGATGTGTTAGTAATTGATTTTAAAATAAATAAGATAAAATAATAGTTCTAATTAAATATTTACCTTTCAATATATTTCATAATCTTCTTCACCCATGTCATCATCTTCTTCATCCAAATCATCATCTGTATCATCAGATACATAGTCAACATTGTAAGGATTGGCCATAACATCATCGTCATCATCATCAGTTATGCTCATCATGTCATTGTTGGAATAATGTTCATCAGCATTGTATATTACATCATCTAATTCAACTAGTTCTTGGACACCTTCTGTTGGTTCATCATCGTCAGCTAACTCATGTTGATAATGTCTTCATCATCATATTCTTCTTCAGAGAACCCTCTTCATTACCATCATCTAGGTTATACTTTACTGACCTTCCCCTTGTATCTTGTCTCACAACAAATGACCAGACCACTTTACCTAGAACCTATGAGTAAAATACTTGTTCACATTGGCTTGAAAGACATAGGGCTCTATTCCTGGCTCAAACAACCTTATGTTTACCATGGTAAATCGATTATAATGTTCAATAATAGTTCTATCAGGATCACGTTGATTCAATTGTAACTTGTACCATTTGACAACGAATAGAACTACCATAAAGGATTTAAATTCACACTATATAATATCTTCCAAATACCCTTAGCATCGATTTTCTGAGATTTCTGGATGTCTGTTAGTTCTAGATGAAACATTGGTAACCTCAAAGATAGCTCAAACTCTGGAATCTAATGTTTTCTTTGTTTCATTCAATTTTTTTATCCGATATCTACCTCCATTGTAGACCATAGCCTTATGGTGTTTTAACTGCAATAAGAAATACACCAAAATATTACACAACCATTTAGTCCTTATGCAACAAGACATGGAAAAGAAGAACATGTACGTCAAAAAGTAATTTGCAAAATAAAAGATTTAGAGGGATTGATTAATTATATGCTTTCCATTTTATCTTTTACACCATATGCCAAATCGATTTCCCTTTCTATTAGATTTTTATCTCCATTGCGTTGTGTTGCTTTTACCAATGAAGCCACACCTTCCCATGATATTCCATGACCCTATTATGCACATCGTTCAATCCATGCCTTCATCCAGTCAAGATTGTTTGTGATGTATAAATGAATTGCATCCCATTATTGATCAATTGTTTAATAACAGTAACCATTAAAATGAAAGAAAGGTGCAAATCTACTGAACAAAGTATATGCTCTTAGTTGAAGCAATTATGACTAGGAAATACAATTAGAATATAAAGGATATAATAACCATCCAATAGCTAATAATTAAATTTCATTTTCCTCAATCTACCTTTCCCCTTCAGTTGCTCCCCTTCAAATTTGTTATTGGAGTCTGGATCACAAATGCGACGTAAATTGAGCTTTGATGATAAAATAGGATGATATTCACTAACATACGACATGTTTTGGTATACTGTATATCCTTCCATCATAGAACCCTCCGCATGTGCTCGTTGTCTCACCAAACCCTTCATAAACTTCAAGTGCCTCTCAACCATCCACATGGACCTTGAGTGCACAGCTCCACACAACTCAATCTCCTCGACTTGGTGTATGAGGTAGCGTTCTTGTGCATCAAAAAATGCCGATGGTAGATGCGAGTCTACATTTCATACATTAGACGAGGAATTTCTCTCCTCCAATACTTTATATCTTCTTTATGGATTTCTTTAGATGTCAACCATCTACAAGTGACGCAAACCATTAACGATATTTAACAAAAATAAACATTAAATTATATTATATGGTGAAATAGTGCACAAAAAAAATGAATATAAATTATACGAAGAATTAAAGAAACACTAAGCACATGCAAGTAATCGCTAGTTACCTCATGTATTTACCAAGATTATATATAACTTGTTTGACATTGTTGTCGAAGTTGTTTGGGAGAGAGAGAGATAGAACATAGTGTATCAATATACAAACCATGCCATTTATTAAACAAAGAGTATACAAACAAGAAAAAGTTATATGGACATAACAATAATAATTACCTTGATGAAGACATGCCAATCATGTGTTTTGAGCCCCGCAAAATCACCTTTTTTGGTTATGATATTGTTCAAGTTTGCACAAAATCAAGTGGAAAATTTAATTTTCCGCATTACTTCTTTGACAACATTGCTTTGTTGCTACGTAAACATCCATGGAATTGAGTTTATATTAACATGTTCTTTGTTGGTATGAAATTGGATGACGTCTTTCATTGCATGGTTTCTTTCTTGAATGTCTTTGCATACTTTCACAACTTTATCTTTCTCCCTACTTAGCTCTAGTAGTCGCCATAAGGTTTCAGTAAATTTCTTTCCAATATGCATTGTATCAAACAAATGAGCAATTTGTAGGTGCTCATAGTACGGCAACCTGCTGAATTGAATAGGATAACTTTTCATTCCTCTTAGAATCCTATTAATGCCTTCATGATCATGATGGACATCATGAATATTATTTTATAATTAATAAATTACATCATAAATAAAATATGGCCACTATAGAAAACAACTCACAGTAAAAAATAAAATATATAACATTTCATATACGGTGATCCATACGTACCGTGATGACGATTTCTATTGTTTTGCATCTTCCAAAGGTGAGGTGTCATTCTCCATGGTTTTAATGTAGTCTCCTGCTTTCCATTGAAAATATTTATTTCCATTGTTCTATACCTATGATTCTTAGAGAGGAAATTCCTATACTCATCAAGCACCTCCTTTCTTAAGCCTTTTGAATGACAAGATTTTATCTTAGGATCACAAATTGGACATGGAAATTTACCCTTTTTCTGAAGACCTACAATATTCAGATATGTAATATCTATGTCAAATATATTCATATATAAACTATTCTAACTACTCCATATCATTAAATGCAATTAAAGTGGAACTTAAAATTACAAACCACAAAATGAAGTTAACCCAGGGGCATCATGTACTATCCATACAACCATTGCATGGAATTGAAATTACCTTTGTCATATTGGTCTAGATAGGTCATACATAGTTATGCTATTCCATAACTTCAGTAGCTCATTTATAAGAGGTTCGATGTATACATTCATATATTTGACTTGGAACTTACCTGATTCATTTGAAGTACATATAAAATATATCATTATGAGAACCATTAAGATATATAAACCATGCACAAGAGTAAAATAATATATATATATATGAAATTAAGAAACATAATATGACAAATGGGATGCCACAACTGCATTATAAATAAAATTGTTTTCGACAAAAAAAACCTGGAATAATCATCGACAACATTACGTGCTCCCTCTTTATTGACAACCATGGAGGAATGTTATTGTTGATAACAAAAATAGGCCGCACTATGTAAATGTATTTCATATGTGCAAATGGATTAACACCATCTACTGCCAAAGAAATTCTAAGAATACGTGGTTCTTCTTTAAAGTGAGGCCACTTTTCCTCTATATCTCTAAAAGCAAAACCATTTGCAGGAATTCAGATAACATCATCTTGACTTCTGTTCCTGGCATGGTAATCCATAAATTGCACTATGTGTTTGCACCTGAACAATCTTTGCAAATTTAGAATGATGGAAATATAACAAAGAACCTTCTGAGGCACCTATTTTGTTTTTTTATCTGTATGATATCTACTTACATGACATTCCAAACATTATGTTGCAAATTCATGCTGATTATAATATATAACATGGTCATCAGGGCATGCATGAATTGCTTCATAATGCATTCCAATCTCTTTCATGATAAATTATAAATGTTGATATGTGCAAGGTAAAATATTTGATGGTGGTAACAAAAATTCATCCATCAAGTTACAAAAAAAATTAAAAAATTGTTAATGTAATAAATAAATAATGTTAACGAAACATGCTTCATCTGTACGATGATAAACAATGAGTTAACAATATAGCTATTAGAGGAATACAAATAAACTTTATCACGATCCTATATATGTGATGGATTATTTTACATACCTTAGTATCCGTGTGATTGCAATGTTTGAAAGACCATTCATAACCTTGAAGTTCATTATCTACAGTACAGTAGATAGAAGATTTGTTTTGGAGCCTTCATAAAGGGGTTCATATGCCTTATCAAGAAGAGGTATATCGTGAACATCATCAAAGTCATCATCATTTTCATTATAAATGTCATCGTCATCATCCATTATAACATTAAATGAATCATGGATCAATGTATCTGTACCATCATCTTCAATTACATTATTGGCATGATCATCTTGTTCAATATGATCATTCACTTGTTCCCCATTAAACATACATGTTCCACGATATTGATCCTGAACTTGTTCTGAAAGCCCTTCCTCTGTACGATATGTTGTAGGGTGTCTTTCCTTTAATATAAATACATGGAAACATCAAAATATATACATTAATATATGAAAAATAAAAATAATACATACAATTACCAAAAAAAAGAATATAATAAACTTTATAATTCTAAACCTACAAATGGACGATATTTGTTCCTCCCCTCAGCGTGTCCATGTTCCATGCAATGTTTTGTGGCTGTTGATATTAATATTCTTCTCCTCTTAAATCCCCTACATTGAGTACATGAACAATAACATTTCCCATCACCCCTTGGTTTTGCTGCATCCCATAGTATAGCAAGCAATTGTTGGTTGTCTTCATTTGGATCCGGAATATTTAATCTATTTGACATTTTTCCAAAAACTTCATTAATGAATATAACTGGTTGTCTTAAAATATCAAGTCCCACACATCAACATTTTGTCAAACGGAGAGAAGTCGAAGAATAAAACAATTCCTGAAAACGTACATCGAGGAACAAATAACTTTTGCAAATCGTCCATTGCTTCTACAACAAGCATGTCTAAATGTTCAAAACAATTTATATTGATGATGGCCATGCATTGGATATTTAACACCTTGAACATAGTTACTGTTAAAAATATGGGACCATAAATTTAAAATCATGTAAACCAAACATTTAAAAAAAAAGCCTATACATCCTGTCGGATCTCTAATGCTCAGGGGTTGAATATCTGACACTATTGGGTTTATAGACTGTCGGTTATCTGACACCCGACTGTCGGATATCCGACACCCAACCGTCAAATATTTTGACACTCAAGGGTCAGATATGTGACACTCTAGGGGTCAGATAACCAATGTCTGTGTGTTAGATATTCGACGAAGCTATAAATATTTTTTTATCGGCATTCTTTTCAGTGATTGTTGTTTGACATATCCGTGTGAAATGTTGGATGACATCAGATTCTGACATCGGATTTTGGGTTCAAATCTTGTTTTGATCCCCACTACTGGAAACTCGGTTCCAATAGCTCCCCCTTGAACATTTCAGGTGAGACTTCATCTGCTCTGTGGACGTTGCTAGGCAGGGTAAACCCATTCTTGGCCAGTGCTCATGGAGATTGTGCTGGTTGGGAATCGATAGAGTGGGAACCCTTGTTGACGAGGATTTGTTGGTAGGTGTCACCAACAAAAGGACAGGTTGATATAGATGGGAGCTCTCATATACTCTCCAAATAAGTATCTCTTGGATGGCGAGACAAAGAATTTGCAATATAGGAAGAAGCAAAAAGGAAAATAGAATATAAACAATGAATTTGAAACTAAAGAATATTTTAATGCATGAAATGAAGTCTCAGGCTCTAGGAAGGAGAAAAATTAGAGGTTTGACAAGAGAAATTGTTCATACTGTAATAAAGGAAACCATACAGAGAAATATTGTATGAAGAATACCATATATCAGATGACAAAACTCCTTTAGCATCACAATATTTTTCTCCTCGAAGGCATTAGGAAGGATAACTATTAAGAAAAAACCAAAGATCATGATGAGAGATACCATGCATCGAAGGATGGTTTTTTCAAATCATATTTCTTCATTTTTTTAGGATCCTCCAATCACATGGTTTCATCAAAAGAATCATTCTCTTCATTACAATTTAATGATGGTCTGATTATTCACATGGGTGATGAAACTAAAATTCAAGATCAAGAAAAGGGTTCAATCATGTTAGAGCATGGAGTGTTCAAAAATTTACTTTATGTATCCGTTGTAACTACAAATTTGTTATCTATATGCCAGATGACACATATTGGCCAACTATTTTAATCAATCAAATTGAAAGGTTACCAATAATACACATAAAAAATCATATAATCATAATAGATACAAGAGACAAGAATAATGGATAGAATAACATCTTATATTACTTAATACACATGTGGGTTCATACATAAACCAAACTGATTTCTTATGTGGCTCAACAACCTATATATACATTTTACAAAACATATGTCTCAAGTAGTTCCTAAAATTTCTTTATCATGGGCTATGTTTTTTGATTGATCATGTCCTTTGTATGCAAATCTCCACAATGAATTCTGTTTTAACTCATATCTAGTGCTGGAATTCTTCCAAATTCTAGAGTGCTTTATGGATATATATGGTCAAGGTTGTGAGGCTTTCCAAGTTCAACACATTCTGTTGTATCGACATGTCCACAATATTTCTCATTTCAGGACCTAAAAACTGTGGTTTCTCCTCTGTAGTGTCAAGTAATCTCTTCATATGCGGGTGAATCTCGTCGAGGTTTTCTAGGATAGGATTTGCATGAATTATCTATTGGTGTGCTTGTTTCTTGAGTTTGTTCGGTTTTGTTGTCTCTAACATAAGTTGGTATTGAATTCTTTTGTTCATTTCTTATGTGTCTCCTCATTGGATTTGTAGTGATTTAATGATCTCACGCATATTCCTCAGATGCTGAAATGATTGGTCATATTAGGTGACCGAGCTTCTTCAGACTTCCTTTGTGACAATAGATTCCTCAAAATGTTCTTTTAATAATTTATGAGCTTTTGAGAATGATGTATACTGACTTATTAACAATACAGAGGTCTATTCCATATTCTCTTCCTTATTTTCTTATAGTTGTGTTTGAACACTAGACATGACACTTTAAAATAGTTGATTTTCCTGTTCATGCAATTTGTTTATGTCAGATCCTTCTAGTACTAGAATTATTTGTTGTGCCAAATTTTGTCATTTGGTTAAGAACCAATGTTTTAATCAACAAAACCAATATTCTAATCAATCATATTGCAAGGTTACCAGTAATACACATAAATAATCATATAATCATAACAAATATAAGAGATGAGAATAATGGATAGAATAGAAACTTATATTACTGAATACACATGTGGGTTCATTCATAAACTGAACCGAGTTCTTATCTAGATCAACAACCTATATATACATTTTAAAAAATAGTTATAGTAACTACTTGGTGGTTCTCCCAACCAACACAACTGATGAGGTTGACCTAATATACATTTAGTCGACTAATGAGTCTAGTCAGCTAATCGAACTAGATCCTCCAAAACCCACCAAAGCGAGTGGTATTTTGTCTTGACTAAGTGTACATCTTAGTTATCTCAGATAGGAAGCTTATAGTGAAAGGTGTTGCAAACCATGTCTCCAAGGAAAATGAATTCTCACACTTTATGACATACTAAGATCCAGTGCAATTTGAGCTGCCATTTCAAAGGGAAGGTTAAACCATTCTACCTAATACCTTTTCATATGATAATGTTTCCATTAATGTTTCAAATTTAGAATACAGACCAGAGGACAAAGTTGAATTAGCTTATGGAAATGAAGATGAAGTTCAGCTATATATAAATCCAAACCCAATCCCTACTCCTGATCCTAGGCCTAAATGGGCTCAAAATGTTATTGAGGTTGTCGGAAATAGGAGTGGAGAGTCATGATTTAATATGAGGAGAAAAATATCTTAGTTGCAAAATTAAAGCCTTGTGTTATGTCAAGAAATTCACTTCTCGCTTAGAGGTGCTACAAACTCCTAGAGAGATGATACATGATTGTAGGGTCTGATCATCAATTTGGCACACTAGATAAAAAATTGGATCATGAAACTCTTCCTCCATAAATAAGAGACAAAGGAAACATGTATTCTCTTATCCATTATGGTATCGGAATAAGGTGGAGAGGTTCACATGCATAATGTAATGTCCCCAAAAATCGAGAAAAAAAATTAACAGGATAGTAAAAACTACCAATATAGAACATTATTACACTTGCATATATGACGTAGACTAGTTGAACCACTGATTGGTCGTATTACTTTCTTACGTTTTGTCATTTTCCTTTCAGTTATACTTATTGTTGTAATTTGATTGGGATTTTGTACAACTATTTATTGCTTATTCCTTATTATTTACGTATTTGTCGCTTATGTGTTGATACTTGATTATATTATTCATTCTTTCTGCATAGCATTATTCGTTATTTATAAATCCCTAACTTAACTTTGTTTGTGGAAACAAAGTGGGCAGAGTGGTGGGACTCATTTTCCCATGATGGTTTGAGACTTAGAACTGTTTACTTATCTATAAGATTACTTGGTTCTTTGAACTAAGGAACCTCTTTTATTTCATATGCATATCATACTTTGTGATGGAGTCTTATTTAAAGAGAACTAAATATATTGATCCTAATAGACCTACTTCTTGTTACTAGGGTTCCTTACCGACTCATATTTATAACAAGGTAAATACTATTTTCGTTAATTAGCTATCACAACTAAATTTCCTATGTACTACTTACACTTAATTAGGGTTTATGTTTCATCTTTTATATCTTAGTATATTTGTATTCTATGTTTATTTTATTAAAAACATTAACATAACCTATGTTTTCTATTTGCAGGTTATAAACTTGGCTTATAAAAAACTAGACCTTTGATTTTTATAAAGGTTAATTATTAACATGCCATATTTCATATGCCATGTTTACTAAGCACTCGGGTTAGGGAAAACACATCGTATTAAGGATTTAAGCCTTTGTTTTACATGTTACCTATATTTCTTATGCCTTGTGGCTTTGACTTTTTGATTAGTGCATACCATGTATGGACTATGCATTAAACAGAACCTTGTAATGTTTTAAGACCTATGTTAAGTATTGGGGTGGCGAATTATGATATGGTTGAACCTTATGTTAATGGGGTTCATTCATTGCATGTGGATAGAGGATATCATTGTTGCAATGGTACCAAAATATGGAAAAGTGGGTTTTGGACTTGATAATGGATACCAACTGGTGCCATTAATGCACCTTGGTTTTCATGGAAGCCCAACCTTAGGGCTTGGTTTATGATGGAATTGTCATTTTGCTTGGTTGTTTGGGGTTTGATGTTGGCTATGTATAGGGGAAAACATGGAGCTGACTACCAGTTTTAACAAAGGTATGCTTCGTTGGTCTCATGATAGCAATTGATGTTTATATTTTTTCCTGTATACAGTCCATAGTTCTCATCTTGGTTTTGCTTGGGTGTTTTGCGAGTGCCAAGGGTTAGCGAAGAGAAGTGTGGCTCAAGCTCTGTTGTTTGGTTTGAAGGTGGTGCCAAGGTGTAAGGTAAGCCTTCCAAACAATCCTATGCTTGTTGTCTCTCAGATTGTTTGCATTTTGTTTTCTTCGTTTGGTTTGGGGCTTCTCTATGGATTTTTGATGAGCCTTCATGCCTGTGTAAACAGACTTTGGTTTTTATATGGTCTGAGGCCTTTTTGGCCATGGATGCAAATTAGGGTTCCATTATAGGTTTTGTGTATGAAATATGTTATTGTAACTTGTATTTTGGATTGGGGATTTTATGCATGGGTAGCACCATTGCTTGCAATGGTGCTAAAGCCCATGGCATGACTGTGTAATAATTGATTACAATAATGGCACTACTATGTAAATATATACTGCATTTATGAAAGGGAAATGGCTATTACACTTTCTAGGTATGTGTTGATTTATGCCACGTTATTTGTCTATGGGTTAAAAGAGGCAATCTCCTTCATTGATGGACCTTGTATAATGATTTATTTAGATGTTTTATGTAATAATTTGATAGTGAAAGGGTGAGGCCATGTCGTGTATGGCATTGGATCTTCCCAGCATTGTTGTGAAATCATTGATAGTGCTAGTTTGTTTGTTTATGTAAATACTGTGAATTTTATTCTATAAGTTGTGGCTTATTCCATTGTTGTTCATGGCTTAATGAGGGTCTTACGACCTCGTATGCAATTATTTATTATCCTATTTGCTTATTTAATTTGGTTGAGGCTGTGATTACTGTGCAGAGATAGAACTTAAGTCTTACGACTTAGCTTCTAGTGCAATGGTTTGTTTTTAAAAGTATTATTGTTATTATAAAATGTAGCCCACATACACTATATGTATAGTGTGGCCGTAAGTTATTGTAAACGAAACCATCAGGGTTCAAATCTGTTTTTGTTTTGTTGTAACACATTGTATCTTTTATGTGGATGTGAATTGGGGCTTGTATGCCCACAAGGTTCGATTCTTGTTCACTATTGTAATTACTTTGGGATTTAATGAGATTTGGAAATGGTTTATAATTGAGAACAATTCCTGTGTATGCATTTGTATGGTGTTTAATTCGTTACATGGGATGACCATTGAGTTATGTAATTTGGTTATTGTTTATGTATATATGTTGTGGTTGTTTTATTGAGGCCTATGACTTGGATTTGTAAACCCATAGGGGTCAATACCATGACCTATGTTATACATTACAGAAATCTTTAATTTGGTTTAAATGTTTACTTGGTTAATTTATATGTGATAGTTTATGAGCGATATTAGATGGGACCTTTAAATGATTTGTGCATGCAATTATGATGTTGTTTATTTTATATTTTAGGACTGTGGATTTAGTGTAGGAATGGAGATGTGAATATTGGACCAAAAGAATGGTCATGCTACTTCTTGTTCATTTACTTATGATGATGTTAATTTTTAATGGAATGCTTATGCAATTATCTTGTATTAAGTATGTAGACCTTAGAAGGTCTTTACTGGTGTATTTATCTTGAAGTAATTGCAGTCTGTAATTAATTGATTAGCTTCATAAATCTATTCCTATAACTGATCATGTATATTTATAGATAGTATTATAATTTGTTTATGTGTGATGTCTATATGTGTTTATATGTATATATACATAGTAGTTCAATTTGTAGATAATACCTTAGTTTATATATATTGTAAACTTATACTGATAGGTGTATGTATAACTTACCTATGGACTATTTTATGTAATCTGAACATGCCTCTACTGACAAATTGAATATGTGAGTAGAGTATAGAGACTAAAGAAGCAGATAAGTAGTAAATATGGACAAAAACCTAGTTTGTACTTAACCCAGTTTTATCGATAAAATTAATACAGGAATTAAAATAGGGTGTACAACCCTTGATGAAAATTGGAAAATAAATTGAAACTTGCATAAATAAACCAATAATTAAACCCTGGATAAACCTGCTATAGGAAATCACTTACAACTTAGGTTTAATATTTTAAGATGGAGAGCCTAGCAGTTTTAAACAGAGAAACATATACATTGGTTTAGGAAATTAAAAGTAATCATTTACCTAACATAGATAGCATTTATTCTAGGAAAGTAGAATAGACATTCTAGGGATTCATACCTATAACTTGAGGCTATGTTAATGGCTGAACCTGGACACTCAAATAACCAACATTAACAATTCAAGATAGATATGACCTCTATTTTTATGACAAAATCACTTGGGAACTACCATGTTCCACACAACCATGACCCGGACCTATTCCTGGTTTAAAAATGGACGCTCGCACCCCCCCCCCCCTCCCCCCCACGAGCTAGACTCCAAAATGTAAGTATATTAAAGCTCCTAAGGTAGGGTTTCCTATCTGGTATATCAATCTGGATCATTTCTCCTTTTTCCTTCTAGGAAAATGTTCTCCAAGAATTACTTGAGAGAAAACAGGCTAAAAAATGGCTCCTCTAATGATAAATCAGAACCCCAAGCCTTTCCTTGGCTTGAGTTTTTATAGATAGACTTTTCAATCAAAAGGGATAGTTAAATCAAGAAACTTTAGTTTCTTGATTTAACCCCTTTTCAATTACTTTGGGTAATTATTAATATTTTAACTTAGGAACTTTCAACTAGTTCCTAATTATATTTTGTAAGTTTTTGGACTATTTATTATCTTTACATAATAAATAGTAATGGATGGAGATTTTCTTTCTTTCTTTCATTAATATTACAAATATATTTAATTCTTTATACATACCATGTATAAAGTACATAATAATATAACACTTGTTAAGATTTGTCTTTGGACATCATATACCATGATCCCTAGACTTAATGAAACTTCTTCATTAAGATCAAGTAGGTAGATGGTTTAGGTCTACTATGATAGGAAACTATAAACACCCTTGCATGTTGGATTTCCCTCGTATAGTGTGGTAGTTATTCAGTATGTGATGAGAAGACAGAAATTCAAAATTTCATTTAATCACTTATAAATAATTATGATGAGATCGATATTTTCCTAAAGTCATTTTCACTCATAGATTATTAAATTCTTTTTAGTAACCCCCAGCACATACCAGAGCCCATACTCAACGCTTTAACAGGGATTTACAACTTAGTGCAATTCTAGAGCTCTTCACTCTACACTAATGCTAGGCTCTACTTGTACGATACACCTAGGGATACAATGGCCAAGGATCTGATGCTCTAGAGCTTATGCTCAACATCAACATGGAAGGCTCCAGGGATTTTTCCCAGTACTTACAATTATATTTTCATGTGTTCCAGAGCTTCTTACTCAACACAAAGGTAAGTACTCATGTGCTACAAAGCTTCCCACTCAACGCAAAAATCTCATCAATCATGTGCTTCAGGGTCCACGCTCAACACAAACAAGAATATATATATCATCTATAATTAGCTTATGCCCAGTATATAAAACAATTCATCATGTTCATATGCAGTGGGGTCTTCGAACAAATATATATAAAACATAAAGATAATCATCATAATCAATAGGCACATGCCTATAAGTGTTAGGTCCAAAATTAGGGATATTACATCCCTCCTCGCGTAGAACAACACCATCCTTGGTGTTCTAGGGTCTCAAAATGACATCATTAAACAAGGTGAGGTATGTCTTTCTCATGGTGGCTTCATTCTCCCAAGTAGCCTCATCAGCCTCAAATTTCTTCCATTACACTTTCAATTGGACTATGGAGCGCTTCTTGAAGCTGTACCTCTCTCTTCTCCAGTATATGAGTAGGATCACAAGAAAACTCTCCTTCAGGTTCGATCTGTAGCAGGGACAAATAAAAAACATGTTTAGTATCATAATCATATTTCTTTAATAAATATGCATGGAAAACATAATGGAATCTTACATGTGCGGGCAGCGCTAGTTCATATGCCACTGGCCCTTTCTTGGCTAGTATTTCAAAAGGTCCACAAAATCTATGTGCTAACTTACTACACCTACCCAAGCTCAACGAGATTCGTTTGGATTTTACTTTCAAGTAAACATGATATCCTATTTGAAATTCTTTATTGTTTATTTTCTGATATGCATTTATTTTCTGGTGGTCTTGTGCTTCTTTAAATTTCACGTGCACCTTGGTAACCAACAGCTCCAATTTCATCGACAAATCAAGCCCTAACATGAGTCGATCCATTGGGATATCCCAAGTAACTAGTGTTCTACACTTCCATCCATAGAGTACCTGAAAGGGGCTCATCTTGGAGGAAGTTTGATAACCATTTTTATACTGAAACTCTATGAGATGCATGTAATCCTCCCACTTCATGGGGTTGTTCATGACATACATTCAAAGGATTTCCTCAGCAATATGGCTTACTCTTTCTATTTTCCCATCTATTTGCGGGTGATATGCAGTGGTAAAGTTCAAATGCGTCCCCAATATGGAGAATAAATATCTCTAAAATTTTCCTGTAAACTTAACATCTCGATCTGAGATAATTTCCTTCGGTATCCCATGCAATCTAAATATATCCTTTAGGAAGATATCAGCGATGTTCACTACTTTGTAGGTCAACTTCACAGGAATGAAGTGTGTTGATTTCGACAACTTATCAATGACCAAAAAAATAGAATCATTTTGCTTCTTAATTTTCACTAAACCGGTGATGAAATCGATACTGATGACCTCCCACTTCCATTTTGGAATCAATAATAGTTGCATCAATCCTCCAGGATGTTGATGCTCAGCTTTAACTAGCTGACATTCCTGAAATTTTGCAATAAATATTGCAATGTCAGCCTTTCATTTAGGCTATAAAAAGTGTCTCTTGACAGCAAATATCATCTTTTGATATCCTAGGTGCCTAGAGTAGGGTGCCTAAAGAAATTCTGTGAGGATATTGGACTGAAGGTCCCCTCCTTTTCGAACATACAAACGATTCTTAGACCATGGTAGTATGGATTCGTCTACCTTGTATTCTTTTTGTTGTTGAAACAACCTATCCTCCTAGAATTTCTTGAGGATTTCCACATAGAAGGGGTTAACACTATTTTTTGCTCTAATCCTCTCATGAAAATATGCATCAATTTGACTCAAAGTCACCTCAGATATCATATGAGTTTGTTTGCTCAAACCATCGATAACCTTATTCTCTTTTCCCTTAGTGTCCTTTAGCTCAAAATGGTACTCACTAAGGAAATCTGACCACCTGGCTTGCCTTGCATTCATATCTGGTTGATCAAATAAGTACTTCACACTCATATTGTCTGTATTTAGAAGGAACTTCCTTTCCATGAGGTAGTGCCCCCACATCCTCAAAGCATGGATGATGGAAGCTTACTCAAGATCATGCGTAGGGTAATTTTGCTCATGTTCTTTTAACTTCTGTGATTCACAACAGATCGCGTGATCGTTCTGCAAGAGGATTCCTCCAAGTCCTTCCTTGCTTGCATTCATGAAAATAATGAAATCCCCATCGGGATCTGCAATTTGTAACATCGGTGTGGTAATCAAAAGATTCTTAAGCTTATGAAAACTTTCTTCAAACTTAGCAATCCATAGGAACTTACTTGATTTATTCTGCAAAGTTTTCATGGGGCAAGGAATTCTTGATACGTTTTTCAGTGAACTCTCTATAATATCTGGCTAACCCCAAAAAGGACCTAATGTCTGTGACATTAGTAGCAGTAGGCCAATCCTTTATGGATTTAATATTTTCTGGGTACACAACTATCCCTATCTCTAAGATAATGTGACATAAATACTGTATCTATGGTTTGTAAAAATCACATTTACTAAACTTAGTGTAAAGTTAGTGTTCTCTCAACACTTTTAGTACTATACGAAGGTGTTCTTCATGTTCTTCTTTATTCTTCGAATACACTGGTATGTTGTCTATAAATACCAAGATGTACTTATCTAGATAACTACTGAATATGTTGTTCATCATACACATAAAGTTCATGGTTTCATTGGTCAACCCGAACTGCATCACTACAAACTTGTAGTGCACATACCTTTTACGAAAGGAAGTTTTGTGAATATCCTCATCGTGAATCCGTAACTGATGGTACCGAGATCGCAGGTCAATATTTGAAAAGATTCTTTCTCCTCCCACTTGATCGAATGATTCATTGATCTTAGGGAGTAGATAATGGTTCTTGATAGTCATTTTGTTGAACTGAAAGGAATCGATGCACATCCACATCGTACCGACATTTTTCTTTACAAACAATATCGATGGTCATGAAGGAGACACACTAGGTCCGATATACCCTTTATCTATCAATTCCTGTAGTTGAAGTTTGAGTTCAACCAACTCAGGCGCACTCATGCAGTAAGGGATTTGGAAGCTGGAACAGATCTAGAGGTCAGTTTGATGGATAATTCTAGGTCTCGTTTTAGAGGTAATATCAAGATTTCTTCAGGAAACAAATCCTTGAATTCTTCCAAAATGGGGAATTCTTCTATGTGTTGCTCTCTATAAGACTCTATGTCTTATATGTTCAATGCAAACAACTTGCCGCCCTTCCAGATGCATCTCTTTGCTTGTAAGGCAGATATTTTACTTACTGAAACTTTATTTGGAATGCCTAGAACCTTCACTTGGTTCCCTCGGCTATTAGTAGACAATATACACTTGTGTAAAGCAATTGAGCATGACATGGTGTTGTTCCAGCGAATCCATATTGATAAAGTACATCATATGATCCTAAAGGTAGGATGTTCAGGTTTAATTTCATAGGAAATCCATTCATGTTTACCTCACATTGTTTAACAATTTCTGAAACTTTTTGTTTTGTACTTGTGGCTAACTGAACCAACAAAGTTTTATCATGTTTTACTTTTCCTAGTTTGCATTCATCAACAATTTTAGGTCAAACATAGCTATGGAAAACACCAGGATCAATAAGTATTGAAATATAAGTGTTCAAGATATTACCTTATATATAAACCATTATATCTTGATGGTCTTCCTTTCGTCCATCCAATGCTGCATAGATCCACATTGTTCAAGCTATGTCCTCGACAGTTGTTTCTTCTTGTAATTTATGCAAGACCCCACTGGTCTTGCTTTTACAATCTCGAGCATAACGAGGCCCGTTGCATTTCAAAAAATTGATCTGTAGTGGGGTCGCATTAGCTCCACTTGTTATTATCTTGTTAACATTACCAGCTAGTACATAAGGCTTCATAGCAGATTTGTTGAAGTTCCTTTACGCTTGAAAGTTGTTATTCTACTTTCTGTATGGTTGTGGGTTAGACCTAGGTTTGTGATTATCATAGAATTTCTTAGAATTGTCTTGGTTTTAGTTTATGTTCTCCTACCTAAGCTTTCAATGCTCATAATAGAGCCTATATTTGTGCAGTGTGGTATCCAAGGTCTTAGGCATGTTGAATTCAATCTTGTCCTAAAAACTGGGAGAAAGACATCTTAGGAACCATTGGATCTTTACCATTTTTTCTTTGATGTTTGGTACATAATGGAACAGATCTAGAAATCTATTAATAAACATGTCCATAGTCATGGATCCCATGCATAGTTCATGAAACTCTTTCACTTTCCTATCGAAGAACATCTCTGGGATATATTTTTGTTGGAAGATTTTTTGGAAGGTATCCCGGTGTATTTCTCTTAGATCATCTTTCTTTGTGTGTTTTAAATCTCGCCACCACCTTGCTTCTTTTCCATTCAAGTTATAGATGGAAAGATGAGCCTTCATCTCACTTGATTAGTTATGAACCTGAAAATATTTGCTCATTCCCAGTAGCCACTTTTCAGTCTTCTCCCTAGTGTTTACTTCACTCTCATAGGATGGGGATCTTATGTTTTTAAACTTCCCCTAAATACTATCATTTCTTCTTAGTTTCTTTATTCGGGGAGAAAGAGTCATTAATGGGAGGAATGTGATGATATGCTTTTGGTGCTTTAGAGAAACATTCATGTTTTTATTATTCTCTTGGGATGTTGGCCTGTTTATGGTAAGGTTCTCTTTTGGAGCTGTTTTTGGACTGAGTATTTTTACGCTACATGACTCCTTTGGTCATATTTATTAGTAATGATTCATTTATAGCTTGTTGTTTTTTTCTTTTGTTTCGATTGTCATCTCTGGGCCTTCACAATTCTGCTTGAAGACTGTGTATAGTCCTCGAAATAATAGAATTCAACTCCACCATCAGTTTTGCTTCTAGGGTGGGGGTGTTCATCCTTCCTTGTCGGCTATTATCTTCCTCGGTGTTCATAAACTGAACTGTTCAATAAAATTTTCCTGTAATTTCAAAAAAGAATTAAATAACAGAATTTTTTTTTGTTAGTAACAAATTTAATATCATACTTTATTTTCCTTGTAGTAAATGCTTGGTTCACCCATAGGTCTATTAGTATTGAAACTCGACTCTGATACCACTTGTAATATCCCCAAAAATAAAAAACTAAAAGAAAATTAACAGGCTAGTAAAAACTACTTATATGGAACATTATTACACTTGCGGAATATCATATGTATACTCATTGAAGCACTGCTTGGTTGTAAGTTGTTTTTACGTTCCCTCATTTTTCTTTCAGTTATATGTATCACTGTAATTTAATTCGGATGTCATAATGTTGTTTGCTGCTTAGTTATTCTGATTTATACATTTGTCACATATGTGTCGATACTTGATTATATGCTTCGTTCTTTCTTCATAGTATTACTCATTGTTTATAAAGTCCTAACTTAACTTTGTTTGTGGAAACAAAGTGGACGAAGTGGTGGGACTCATTCTCCCATGACGTTTTGAGAGGTAAAAGTGTTTACTTGTCTGCAGGATTACTTAGTTCTTCAAACTAAGGAACCTCTTTTATTTCATATGTAGATCATACTTTGCGACGAAGTATTATTTAATGAGCACTCAATATCTTGATCCTAGTAGACCTACTGCTTGGTTCTACACTTCCTCACCGACTTAGCTTTATAACAAGGTAAATACTATTTTCGTCAATTAGATATCACAATTAAATTTCCTATTTACTAATTACAATTCATTAGGGTTTACGTTTTGTCTTTTATATCTTAGTATATTTACGTTCTATGTTTATTTTATTAAAAATATAACCTATGTTTTCTATTTGCAAGTTATAAACTTGGCTTAAAAAAATCCATATCTATGATTTTTATAAAGGTTAATTATTAACATGTCATATTTCATATTCCATGTTTACTAAGCATTAAGCTTAGGGAAAACACATTGTATGAAGGATTTAATGCTATGGTTTGCATGTTACCTATATTACTTATGGCTTGTGGCTTTGAATTTGGATTAGTGCATACCATGTATGAACTATGCATTAAACAGAACCTTCTAATATTTTAAGACCTATGTCAAGTACTGGGGTGCCGAATTATGATATGGTTGAACCATATGTTAATGGTGTTTAATCCTTGCATGTGGATGGAGGCTGTCGTTGTTGCAAGGATACCAAACTATGGAAAAGTGGGTTTTGTCCTTGATAATGGATACCAGATGGTGCCATTAATGCACCTTGGTTTTCATGGTAACCCAAGATTAGAGCTTGGCTCACGATGGACTTATGATTTTGCTTGGTTGTTTCGAGTTTGGTCTCAGCTTTGCATAGGGGAAACATGGGGGTGACTACTGGTTTTGACGAAGCTATGCTTCATTCCTCTCATGACACCAGTTGATGTTTATCTTTTTGATTAAAAACAGTCCATACTTCTCATCTTGGTTTCGCTTGGGTGTTTTGTTGGTTCCAAGGGTTGGAGAAGAGTAATGTGGCCCAAGCTCTGTTGTTTGCTTTGAAGGTGGTGCCAAAGTATAAGGTAAGCCTACAAACAATCCTACACTTTTTGTCTCTTAGCCTATCTGTATTTTGTTTTTGTCATTTGGTTTGGTACTTCTCTATGGGTTTTTCATGATCCTTCAAGCCTGTGTAGACATACTTGGGATTTTATATGGTGTGAGGCATTTTTGGTCGTGGATGGAAATCGTGGTGCCCTTACAAGATCTATGTATGAAATATGTTATTGCAACTTGTATTTTGGATTAGGGATTTTATGGCTAGAAAGCACCATTTCTTGCAATGGTGCCAAATCCCATGGCACGATTGTGTAATACTTGACTGCTATAATGGCACTACTGTGTAAATATATACTATTTTTATGAAATGGAAATGGTTATTACGCTTATTGGGTATGTGTTTATTTATTCCGCGCTATTTGTTTGTGGGTTAAAAGAGGCAATATCCTTCATTGATGGACTATGTATAATGATTTATTTATATCTTTTCTGTAATATTTTGACAACGAAAGGGTGAGGCTATGCCATGTATGGCATTAGCTCTTCCCAAGGATGCTTCAAAATCATTGACAGTGCTAGTTTGTTTCTTTATGTAAATACTGTGTATTTTATTTTATAAGTCATGGTTATGCCAATGCTACGCATGGATTAAAGAGGGTCTTACAACCTTGCATGTAATGATTTATTTTCCTGTGTGTTTATTTAATTTGTCTGAGGCCATGACTTCTGCATAGAGGCATAGCTTAATTATTATGACTTAGCTTGTAGCGTAATAGTTGGTTTCTAAAAGTATTGTTGTTATTATAAAATGTAGCCCACTTGGGCTATATGTATAGCGTGGCCATAAGTTATTGTAAACGAAACCCTTGGGGTTCAACTCTCTTCATGTTTTGCTGTAACACGTTATATTTTTGATGTGGGTGTGAACTGGGGCTTGTATGCCCATAGGGTTCGATTCATGTTTACTATTGTAATTACTTTGGGCTTTAATGAGATTTCAATATGGTTTTCCAATTGAGAACGATTCCTGTGTATGCATTTTTATGGTGTTTAATTCATTATATGGGATGACCATCGAGTTATGTAATTTGGTTACTGTTGATGTATATATGTTATGGTTGTTTTATTGAGGCCCGCAACTTGGATTTGTAGACCCACATGGGTAGATGCCATGATCTCTGTTATACATTACAGAGTTCTTTAATTTGTTTTAAATGTTTACTTGGTTAATTTATATGTGATAGTTTATGAGTGATATTGGATGGGACCTTCAAAATTATTTGTGCATGCGATTATGATGTTGTTTCTTTTAGATTTTAGGACTCTGGATTTAGTGTAGGAACAAAGATGTGAATCTTGGACCAAAATAATGGTCACGATACTTCTTATTCATTTATTTATGATGATGTTAATTTTTAATGGAATGATTATGCAATTATGTTGTATTAAGTATGTAGACCTTGGAAGGTATTTATTGTTGTATTTATCTTGAAGCAATTAGAGCTTGTAATTAATTGATTAGCTTCACAAATCTATTCTATAACTGATAATGTAGATTTATAGATAGTATTCTGATTTGTTTATGTGTTTATATATATATATATATATAGTAGTTCAGTTTGTAGATAATACCTCACGTTATCTAGATTGTAATCTTATACTTATAGGTATATATATAACTTACCTATGAACTAGTTTATGTAAATTTAAACATGCCTCTGCTGACAAATGGAATATGTTAGTAGAGTATAGAGACCAAAGAAGCAGAGAAGTAATAAGTCTTGATTAAAACCTAAGTTGTACATAACCCAGTTTTATCAATAAATCTAATACAAGAATTAAACTAGGGTCTAGAACCCTTAATGAACATTGGTAAATAAATTGAGCTTGCAGAAATAAACCAATAATTAAACCTTAGATAAACCTTGTATAGGAAAGCACTTACATCCTAGGGTTAATATTTTAAGATGCAGAACCTAGCAGTTTTAAACAGAGAAACATATACATTGGGTTAGGAAATGCAAGGAAATCATTTCCCTAACATAGCTATAATTTATTCTAGGAAAGTAGAATAGTTATTCTAGTGCTTCCTACCTTTAAATTGAGGCTTTTTTAATGGCTGAACCTGCACATGCAAATAACTAGCATTAACAATTCAAGACAGATATGACCTCTATTTTTTATGACCAAATCACTTGGGAACTACCACGTTACACCCAACCATGACCCAAAACCATTCCTGGTTTAAATATGAATCACCATGATTTGGAATCCAACATGCAAGTAGCTTAGCTCTCCTCAGATAGGGTTTCCTATCCGGTATATCAAATCTGGATTAGTTCTCCTTTTTCCTTCTAGGAAAACATTCTCTAAGAATTACTTGAGAGAAAACAAGAAGAAAAATGACTCTTCTAATGATAGATCACAACCCTAATAATTTCCTTGGCTTGAGTCTTTATAGACAGTCTTTTGAGTCAAAATGAAAACTTAAATAAAGAAGCCTTGGTTTCTTGATTTAACCCCTTTTCAATTACTTTGGATAATTATTAATATTTTAACTTATGAAGTTTCAACTAGTTCCTCATTAGACTTTGTATGTTCTTGGAATATTTATTTATTTTACATAATATATCATAATCCATGGATCTTTTTCTTCTTTCATTCATTAATATTATAAATATATTTAATTCTTTATAGATACCATGTATAATGTACATAATAATATAATACTTGTTAACATTTTTATTTGAGAATAATATACCATGATTCCTAGAATTAAAGACACTTCTTCATTAAGTTCAAGTAGATATATGGTTTAGGTCTACTAGGCTAGGAAACTCTAAGCATCCTTTCATGTTGGATTTACCTCATATAACATGGTATTTCTTCAGTACATGATGAGAATAGAGAAATTCAAAATTTCATTTAATCACTTATAAATAAGTATGATGGGATCAATATTTTCCTTGAGTTGTTTTCACTTGTATATTATTAAATTCTTTTCAGTAACCCCTAGCACTTACCATAGCCCATACTCAATGTTTTAACAGGGAGTTACAACCTAGTTCAATTTCATAGCTCTTCGCTCAACACTAATGCTAGGATGTACTTGTACAATACACCTAGGGATACAATGGCCAAGGATCCGATGCTCCAGATATTATGCTCAACATCAACATGGAAGGATTGAGGGCTTATTCCCAACACTTCCAATTATATTTTCATGTGTTCCAGAGCTTCTTCATCAATACCAAGGTAAGTACTCATGTTCTCTAGAGATTCTCGCTCAACGTAAATCATCAATCACTCATGTTCTCCAGAGCTCCTCGCTCAACACAAATCATTAATTACTCATGTGCTCCAGAGTTTTATGCTAAAAACAAACATCTCATCAACCATGTGCTTTAGGGTCCATTCCCAACACAAACAAGCATATATATATAATCAATAATTGGCTTAAACCCAATATATAAGACAATTCATCATGTTCATATGCAGTTGGGTCTCCGACTGAATATATATATATATATATATATATATAT